>JAUCBJ010008889.1:0-91613 GCA_032718475.1 Nemertoderma westbladi | reverse complement strand
CAAGAAGTGGGTATAATTTACCTGAGAGAAGTGGGTATAATTTACCTGAGAGAAGTGGGTATAATTTACCTGAGAGAAGTGGGTATAATTTACCTGAGAGAAGTGGGTATAATTTACCTGAGAGAAGTGGGTATAATTTACCTGAGAGAAGTGGGTATAATTTACCTGAGAGAAGTGGGTATAATTTACCTGAGAGAAGTGGGTATAATTTACCTGAGAGAAGTGGGTATAATTTACCTGAGAGAAGTGTGTATAATTTGCCTGAGAGAAGTGGGTATAATTTACCTGAGAGAAGTGTGTATAATTTACCTGAGAGAAGTGGGTATAATTTACCTGATAGAAGTGGGTATAATTTACCTGAGAGAAGTGGGTATAATTCACCTGAGTGAAGTGGGTATAATTTACCTGAGAGAAGTGAATATAATTTACCTGAGAGAAGTGAGTATAATTTACCTGAGAGAAGTGGGTATAATTTACCTGAGAGAAGTGGGTATAATTTACCTGAGAGAAGTGGGTATAATTTACCTGAGAGAAGTGGGTATAATTTACCTGAGAGAAGTGGGTATAATTTACCTGAGAGAAGTGTGTATAATTTAACTGAGAGAAGTGGGTATAATTTACCTGAGAGAAGTGGGTATAATTTACCTGAGAGAAGTGGGTATAATTTACCTGAGAGAAGTGGCTATAATTTACCTGAGAGAAGTGCGTATAATTTACCTGAGAGAAGTGGGTATAATTTACCTGAGAGAAGTGGGTATAATTTACCTGAGAGAAGTGGGTATAATTCACCTGAGTGAAGTCGGTATAATTTACCTGAGAGAAGTGTGTATAATTTACCTGAGAGAAGTGTGTATAATTTACCTGAGAGAAGTGGGTATAATTTACCTGAGAGAAGTGTGTATAATTTACCTGAGAGAAGTGGGTATAATTTACCTGATAGAAGTGGGTATAATTTACCTGAGAGAAGTGGGTATAATTCACCTGAGTGAAGTGGGTATAATTTACCTGAGAGAAGTGAGTATAATTTACCTGAGAGAAGTGTGTATAATTTACCTGAGAGAAGTGTGTGTAATTTACCTGAGAGAAGTGGGTATAATTTACCTGAGAGAAATGGGTATAATTTACCTGAGAGAAGTGGGTATAATTTACCTGAGAGAAGTGGGTATAATTTACCTGAGAGAAGTGGGTATAATTTACCTGAGAGAAGTGGGTATAATTTACCTGAGAGAAGTGTGTATAATTTACCTGAGAGAAGTGGGTATAATTTACCTGAGAGAAGTTGGTATAATTTACCTGAGAGAAGTGAGTATAATTTACATGAGAGAAGTGAGTATAATTTACCTCAGAGAAGTGGGTATAATTTACCTGAGAGAAGTGTGTATAATTTACCTGAGAGAAGTGTGTATAATTTACCTGAGAGAAGTGGGTATAATTTACCTGAGAGAATTGGGTATAATTTACCTGAGAGAAGTTAGTATAATTTACCTGAGAGAAGTGGGTATAATTTACCTGAGAGAAGTGTGTATAATTTACCTGAGAGAAGTGGGTATAATTTACCTGAGAGAAGTTGGTATAATTTACCTGAGAGAAGTGGGTATAATTTACCTGAGAGAAGTGTGTATAATTTACCTGAGAGAAGTGGGTATAATTTACCTGATAGAAGTTGGTATAATTTACCTGAGAGAAGTGGGTATAATTTACCTGAGAGAAGTGGGTATAATTTACCTGAGAGAAGTGGGTATAATTTACCTGAGAGAAGTGGGTATAATTTACCTGAGAGAAGTGGTTATAATTTACCTGAGAGAAGTGGGTATAATTTACCTGAGAGAAGTGGGTATAATTTACCTGAGAGAAGTGGGTATAATTTACCTGAGAGAAGTGGGTATTATTTACCTGAGAGAAGTGGGTATAATTTACCTGAGAGAAGTGGGTATAATTTACCTGAGAGAAGTGGGTATAATTTACCTGAGAGAAGTGGGTATAATTTACCTGAGAGAAGTGGGTATAATTTACCTGAGAGAAGTGGGTATAATTTACCTGAGAGAAGTGGGTATAATTCACCTGAGTGAAGTCGGTATAATTTACCTGAGAGAAGAGGGTATAATTTACCTGAGAGAAGTGGGTATAATTTACCTGAGAGAAGTGGGTATAATTTACCTGAGAGAAGTGTGTGTAATTTACCTGAGAGAAGTGGGTATAATTTACCTGAGAGAAGTGGGTATAATTTACCTGAGAGAAGTGGGTATAATTTACCTGAGAGAAGTGGGTATAATTTACCTGAGAGAAGTGTGTGTAATTTACCTGAGAGAAGTGGGTATAATTTACCTGAGAGAAGTGGGTATAATTTACCTGAGAGAAGTGGGTATAATTTACCTGAGAGAAGTGGGTATAATTTACCTGAGAGAAGTGGGTATAATTTACCTGAGAGAAGTGGGTATAATTTACCTGAGAGAAGTGGGTATAATTTACCTGAGAGAAGTGGGTATAATTTACCTGAGAGAAGTGGGTATAATTTACCTGAGAGAAGTGGGTATAATTTACCTGAGAGAAGTGGGTATAATTTACCTGAGAGAAGTGGGTATAATTTACCTGAGAGAAGTGGGTATAATTTACCTGAGAGAAGTGGGTATAATTTACCTGAGAGAAGTGGGTATAATTTACCTGAGAGAAGTGGGTATAATTTACCTGAGAGAAGTGGGTATAATTTACCTGAGAGAAGTGGGTATAATTTACCTGAGAGAAGTGGGTATAATTTACCTGAGAGAAGTGGGTATAATTTACCTGAGAGAAGTGGGTATAATTTCCCCAGTGTAGAGAAATACAGTCCACAATGCTACCGCCGATGATACTTTATTTGAAATTGCAAACAAAGTTGTTGAAATACTCCGTTCTGTAACGCAAAGTTATATTTTATTATGTATGTAGTTTGTTGTGTCCAACATTTTGGGATGACCAACTTCCGGAACCGAATATTGAACTGATATTAAGAATTATTTCAACTGCAATAATGGATTTAGTAGAATTAGACAGATGCTTTCGGAACTTTTATGCAAAATATTGTGTAAGATGACTGTAAGATAAGATACTTTACCATTAGAGAGGCAAATTATATAATACATAAACAAAAATATAAATAATAGTAGGTCTAGTTTGCTAGTATCCTAAAAATTTAATCCACATAATTTTGACAAGAGTTAATTAAATTTTGTTTATATACTTTTTTTACGCAGATTTCAGTCGTCGTAATATTACTGAAATCCGATAAACCATACCTTGTGTTATTAAACCAGAAAATGAATATATTGCACCGCAGAGAACCATGGCAACACATAGAACACAACGTCTTGGTACGAACGCCATCATAGGGACCCAAATACAAAGAGTTACCATCTCAACAATTCCATAAACAGCCACATTCAGGGTGAGCTTATCAAAACCAATATTGAACTTTGCGAATGTGTTGTATACCCATAACGCTGTTATCCTATAACGGAATAATATGTGGGTGAGCCACGTAAGTCCAGGTGAGCCTTAGTGTAGGGGTATAATTAGTGGACCCGTCTGTCGTCGTCGTTGATGTCGAAAATGTTTGAAAGCTAATAAGTCGGTCAATCATGGATGAAATGAAACCAAACTGAACCAAACTAGATGTGTATCTAGTCTATAAAAAGTGTATAAAATCTACACTCAGACAGACTTATATAGTTCATCTGTCGACCGCTAGGGGGTGAATGATTAGGTCCACTAATTGTACTTCTACGCAAAGGCTTATCTGGACTTACGTGCTGCGCGAATTTCCCACGAACGTGTTTTATTAAATGTAATAAAAGTGAAAATGTTAATAAAAAATATTGATTTTATTATTTAAAATATTTTATATGTTTTCCCTTTACATTGTATAAATTATTAAGTAATTTTAAACATTTTAAACTTTTGGTTGGATAAATCTACATTTCAAAAAGAGCGAAAAATTAATTCGCCACCGCTGGGGATCGAACCCGCACCTATGGAGCCATTGTTACATGTGGTTAACTTGTTTATTGAAACTGGTATCGTACCGAAAGGTAATAAAGTGGCAAAAATTACACCTATATATAAATCGAAAAACAAAACAATGGTAATAAACTACAGACCAGTTAGTGTTTTATCATTTAGTTCTAATCGAGAAAATGTGTGTTTAATCAGTTAATATCATACTTGGAAAAAAATAATATATACTTAATATTTATATATTTATTATATTTATACTATACGCTTAATATTGATAAAACTAATTTCATGGTATTCAAACAGAAACGTCCCTTAAATTTAATTTTACCTGATCTACAAATATCAAACTCCTCTATTCCAGAAGTAACCGCAATAAAGTTTCTTGGTCTTATGCTATCAAACGACTTCAATGTGGAAAACACACTTTAATTATATAAGATCAAATATTTCTAAAAACGTTGGAATTATCAATAAACTGAAACATTTAATTCCTGAAACTTTCATGTTATACCATTCACTAGTGGCATCTTACTTATTTTTTGGTCTGATACTGTGGGGTTTCAGTGCGACAGAGTCAAATCTTAAAGCATTGATAAAATTACAGAATAAAATAATACGTGTCGTCTCACTGAAATCCAAAACAGTTCACGCCGAACCACTTTTCAAATATTTAAAAGTACTAAAACTTCAGGATTCGGTTACAATGTGTCAAATTAATCTATAAACATAGAAGATCCTCGGTGAAGCTACCTTTAGAATTGAGTTCCAAACTGGTATTAATCGACTCTCCTTCCTACTTCCATATAACAACTATTCTTCTTCTCTCTGTTTATAAATTTCTGTTTAAGAAATATAAATTCTTCTCAATGAATTTAAAAATGACTAAAAAGTAAATTATTAATGCACAGTGTTATTTTATTTCTCACATTTACACAGTGCTCACCTCGGCGGATAAGCTATGCTGTGCTGAGGTTAGTACTTTGGTTGAAGTCGGAATTCGGGTGCA
Organism: Nemertoderma westbladi; assembly: GCA_032718475.1. Lineage (NCBI taxonomy): Eukaryota > Metazoa > Xenacoelomorpha > Nemertodermatida > Nemertodermatidae > Nemertoderma > Nemertoderma westbladi. Next base: position 86,617 of record JAUCBJ010008889.1, on the reverse strand, counting down.
ATTGTTTTCTTTAGATTCATACTGTAGACTTACTAACTAGACTTAGTCAGTTGTAACTACTAAACAATATCGTACAGTAATCATCCTAACTACTAGGATCGGCATGCTGCATTGCAGCTGCATTTTTAAGAATGCTGTGCCGGCTTGTCAACAAAATTGCACCGCCACAACTCCCTATCACCCATGACATTTGCTAGATCATCCGCATCTTTAAGGCCAGTGTCCTTTAAGATGCGTCTCAAGAAAGTCATGGGCTGTCTACCATGCTTATTCACTCCATGAGGCTGCTAAAGTACAAGATTATGCACTGGCTGGTCCTCACGGCGAAAGCAATGTCCTGCAAAGCGGAGGCGATTTTGTTCTAGTGTCAAGCTTGGAGGAACCAATGAGACACCTCCAATGTTATATAGTGTCTGGTTGGAGATGTGTGCATTGTACTTGACACAATGTACCCGGCGTAGCATTCTTGTGAATGTGCCATCCAGAGATTTGGTGTCCTCAGCAGTTAGAGCCCAGCATGGACTCCCGTAGAGGAGTACTGGAACTACTGCTGCTCTAAATAATCGGACCTTAAGTTTCCGATTAATTCTAGGTGACTTCCAAATCATGGAAAGCCTATTCAAGGCTGCCCATGCCTTTCCCTTACGTATTCGAAGGTCCTCACCTGACTTCCGGATCCATGATCCCAGGTAACAGAAGTCGTCCACATGCTCAAGCATACCATCCTTTGAGCTTATGCTCATCCGATCAGAGACTTGCTGAGGACTTTCAAAGTTAACTGTCAGAATTTTGGTCTTTCTGGAGTTAATAAAAAGACCAACACTAGAAGCAGCATGTTCTAATGAGCTGAGGAGCCGCTGGGCTCCCTCTAATGATTCTGAGAGTACTCCTAAGTCATCAGCAAAGTCTAGATCAGTTAGGTACTTGGCAGGATTTCCTCGACTTCTGGAGCCAGTAGGTGGAGTTATCATCACCCCATCATCATTATGATGATCTAAGGACATGCGTAGAACATAGTCAACCACAATAATGAACAAGAATGGTGCAAGTGTGTCTCCTTGGAGGACGCCCCATAACACTTCAAATGGTTCTGTGTCACCCTCAACAGTAGACACAAATGTTGTCGAACCATCGTATACTGATCTGATTGCTGCAATAATTTCATCAGGAATCCCATATAATGAAAGTATGCTGAACATACGTGAGCGAGAGACTGAATCAAAGGCCTTGAAGAAGTCAACAAAGATAACAGCCAGATGCCTGTCTTTCTTTTTTGATAACTCTTCAATTATCCTTCTAAGTGCCAAAATGGGCTCCATGGTCCCACGACCTTTACGGAACCCATTCTGATTTCCACGTAGCAGTCTCTCAATGGGATCCCTGATGCGATTTAATAGAATTCTATTGTATAGTTTTGCAGCAATCGCGATCAATGAGATTCCCCGAAAAGAACCATAGAGTGTTAGGTTGCCCTTCTTGGGAACTGGCACCAACTTATTTGTTTTCATTTCTTGTGGGACTCTTGTTGTACGGTACATGTCTACTATGATGGGATAGATGAGCTTTAAACACTCAGGTATTTTAAAGACCTCAGGGGGAACACCATCTACTCCACTGGCACGATTGGTCTTAATGCTCTTAGCAGCAGCCTTCACTTCTGCAAAGGAGATATCGCCAATGGGAATATCTGGGAGTACAGACTCAGACACTTTTACTTCTATAAAGTTATCAGGCAATACCCTGTCATTATTGAGGAGCTTTTCAAAGTGGGCTTTCCAATCATTGAGGCGATCGGCTGGTGATTCAGCCTTAACCTTGGTGGTTGGTTGGCTTTTCCGCCCAGTAAGCAGATTGATCGATTTCCATGCCTGGGATGATTGCCTGCTGTCGTCAGCATCATTGATGGCATCAACCTGTTGGTTTATTAGCTCCTGTAGATTAACAGAGTACTGCCTGTTCAGGGACCTAGATGCAGCTTTAACTGCATTCTTGGCCGCTGTAGTCTGTTTGAGTCGGGACTCTTTCTGCGCCTTATGAAGGTCATTTCGGCACTTCTGAATTTTGTTGTCAGTCCAGGGGGCCCTTTTCCTGTTTCGAGGGTATACAGGAACTGTTTCTGCAGCTGCTAACTTAACTGCTTCTGTAAAGGCAGTATAGCCCTCACAGTGATCTGCCGCCTCAGAGGCAAGAGCCTCATACCTGTTGCTCAGCTGTAGTGTGAAGCTGGATCTCACACTTGGCTGTTGCAACAGAGAGGACCAGTCATGCCGTGGCAAGGCAGATTTCGTTGTTCTGCAGGCCTCAGGGGGGTGGGTTGGGTTGGTAACACGTGCATGCTCTCATTAAATATTTTAGTTTAATCGTGTTAGGTATAGGTTTAGATTTATTACATCATTGTATTGGATATTATACGAGTCCTGTGGGCTCGCTCAATCAATCAATCAATCAAAAAAAAACCGATAACAGTTCAGGTTTGCCCCCGTGGTGAAGTGTCAGCATACCTGAAAGGTTTTTAGAAGACCCCAGTTCGATCTCCACCGGCGGTGAATTCATTTTTTCGCTTCATTTGCTACAAAGTTGTTCATCCAAAGTTTATAAAGCTTACTTATTGAATAGAAGAATCTTTTAGGCTTGTTAGGCCAAGGAATGCTTGTCCACCACCATGGGTGATCTTCCACAGCAAAGACCCTCCACTCTGTTTCCTAAAGGAATGCCTGTTCACCACCATGGGTGATCTTCCATTGTAAACCCTTCCACTCTGTTTCCCAAATGAATGCCTGTTCACCACCATGGGTGATCTTCCACAGTAAACCCTTCCACTCTGTTTCCTAAAGGAATGCCTGTTCACCACCATGGGTGATCTTCCACAGTAAACCCTTCCAATCTGTTTCCTAAAGGAATGCCTGTTCACCACCATGGGTGATCTTCCACAGTAAACCCTTACACTCTGCTTCCTAAAGGAATGCCTGTTCACCACCATGGGTGATCTTCCACAGTAAACCCTTCCAATCTGTTTCCTAAATGAATACCTGTTCACCACCATGGGTGATCTTCCACAGTAAACCCTTCCACTCTGTTTCCTAAAGGAATGCTTATTCACCACCATGGGTGATCTTCCACAGTAAACCCTTCCACTCTGTTTCCTAAAGGCATGCCTGTTCTCCACCATGGGCGATCTTCCACAGTAAACCCTTCCACTCTGTTTCCTAAAGGCATGCCTGTTCTCCACCATGGGCGATCTTCCACAGTAAACCCTTCCACTAAATTACTTATTAAATTATTAATAACATTTATTCATTTATTAGACCAAGCAGCAGCTTGGTCTAGTGAAAACATTCCTGGGCTTCCAATCAGGACACCCTGGTTCGATCCCTAGATGGGGTAAAACTGTTTGGGCATAGTGCTTTAAATGCTGCACCCTAGCCCAACCCAAGCTTTCACCCTTAGCTGGTCTATAAATGTGAACCAAGGTAACTGGAATGGTTTACTGTAGAAGATCACCATGGCGATGTACAGGCATTCCTTGGCTTAACGAGCCTAAAAGATTTTCCCAATCAATATTAATTATTACAAATATATAAATAATTTATAGAAATATGTTTAGTTATACACCGTATATATTTATTCATTTAATATATTTATTATTTAGGCTATATATGATTAATTCTATATAATCAACCGGAATTTAAATATAATTTTCCTCACCATAGCAACGGTAACAGTAGAAATTTCATCCGTAGTAGAGGGATTTTTATAAAATCTAGAAGATAGTTGATTAACCCAGTCCCAGCTCTCATCTCTGCGAAATCTTCTATTTGCTGAAAATAGAAAATATATAATAGATAAAATTTAAACAATGAATATATTTCAATAGATAGACCCTATATATATTCGTTTACTTAAAAACAATAAAATATCACTTTACACCCGTTCCTCTCTTCTAATTTGTTTTCACTGCTGTATAGGTTATATGTTTCGTTTGTGTGTAACGAATTTGTCTTTGTCGAAGTTAGATATTATTATATATATTATAAATATTTTTAGTACATTTTTCAGATGTAAACAATACACTTCATTGAACTTTTATTGCATGTATTTCTGATGAAATATTATTTTTCATTCTACATTAATAATTAGATTCATTTAAATTTATCGTATAATTATATCGAAAAATATAGCAATAGCAATTTTAAATTATCTTATAAAGTATTAGATAACAATACTTGTAGTCAAGGACAACTATACTACACTAGTAGAGTTGTCCTTGCTTGTAATAAATAGTTAATACATTTAAAATATAGTTTATCCATTAAGCCTACCCTAAAATCATTTTCATTATGAACGTTGATGGTATTGAGTATTATTTCTGTATCTATTGGCAACGGCATATTATGCGACGTTGCTATGATTTCTAGAACTTCACTGTATCGTTGAATCGAGGCGTGGTTGAGTAGCCATTTCGGTGACTCTTCAACCATCCTGGAATATAAGAAATCAAATATTAGGTATAATTTATTATTACCGGTAACAAATATGTAAACGTGAAAATCCGTTAGCCGTTACATCAGGATGTGATTTGTTATTTCAATATCTTAGTTTCCTGGAACTTTTATAATGAATTACTACTACCGGTTACGTAACCCACACTTTTGAACTCACCCTCTCAAAAAATATTTTTATTGCAGTGTTTCTTAATGATTACAAATAGTTAAAAAACTATACTGGTGAAAAAAACAAGTATGACGTTTTTCATGTTTAAACTTAGTTTCACATATTTTACAGATAATTTTTATTGTGTAAATCCAAGGCAAATTCTAGGTTTTGGGCTTCAGTAAAATATTGTGTTTAAACAACACATGCCTTTTAGCATCACACAAGTATATCAGGATATCAGGATTGATACAAGGATACAACCGCCGGAGAATATTAAACATACAGTTTTTCGGCTATGACATATTTTTAGCGAGGTCAGTAATAAATCAGTTGGTTCCTACAAATATGGCAAAAAGGAATTTGCCCCAAGATCTAATTACAAGTTGTCGGTAAACCGCGATGCGGATGAGAATATCAAATTACCCTACCACCCTATGATGCAACCCTAGTAGTTCAATAGAACGTACTAACCCAGATAATCACGAACCGAAGCTACAGTATCTCACGCCACAGTAAGCAATCATCTTGTTCCGTCAAAGACAGGATGTAGTTAACCTTGTAAATGAAGTTATTTATCCCACAAGTAATTGCACGATCTCTCGAACACAATTAGATACTACACGTTCGTGGGTTAGTTTGTGAGAAACAGTTTGTGTGGGTTAGTTTGTGAGAAACACTTTGTGTGGGTTAGTTTGTGTGGGTTAGTTTGTGATAAACAGTTTATGAGAAACAGTTTGTGTGGGTTAGTTTGTGAGAAACAGTCTGTGTGGGTTAGTTTGTGAGAAACAGTTTGTGTGGGTTCGTTTGTGAGAAACAGTTTGTGTGGGTTAGTTTGTGAGAAACAGTTTGTGTGGGTTAGTTTGTGAGAAACAGTTTGCGTGGGTTAGTTTGTGAGAAACAGTTTGTGTTGGTTAGTTTGTGAGAAACAGTTTGTGTTGGTTAGTTTGTGACAAGCAGTTTGTGTGAGTTAGTTTGTTAGAAACAGTTTGTGTTGGTTAGTTTGTGTGTGTTAGTTTGAGTGGGTTAGTTTGTATGGGTTAGTTTGTGTGGGTTAGTTTGTGTGGGTTAGTTTGTGTGGCTTAGTTTGTGTGGCTTAGTTTGTATTGGTTAGTTTGTGTGGGTTAGTTTGTGTGTGTTAGTTTGTGTGGGTTAGTTTGTGTGGGTAAGTTTGTGTGGGTTTGTTTGTGTGGGTTATTTTGTGTGGGTTAGTTAGTTTGTGTTTTATTTTGTGTGGGTTAGTTTGTGTGGGTTAGTTTTAGTGGGTTAGTTTGTGTGGGTTAGGTTGGGTGGGTTAGTTTGAGTGGGTTAGTTTGACTGGGTTAGTTTGTGTGGGTTAGTTTGTGAGAAACAGTTTGTGTGGGTTAGTTTGTGTGTGTTAGTTTGTGTGGGTTAGTTTGTGTGGGTTAGTTTGTGAGAAACAGTTTGTGTGGGTTAGTTTGTGTTGGTTACTTTGTGTGGGTTAGTTTGTGTGGGTTAGTTTGTGTTGGTTAGTTTGTGTGGCTTAGTTTGTGTGGCTTAGTTTGTGTTGGTTAGTTTGTGTGGGTTAGTTTGTGTGGGTTAGTTTGTGTGGGTTAGTTAGTTTGTGTTTTATTTTATGTGGATTAGTTTGTGTGGGTTAGTTTTAGTGGGTTAGTTTGTGTGGGTTAGGTTGGGTGGGTTAGTTTGAGTGGGTTAGTTTGAGCGGGTTAGTTTGTGTGGGTTAGTTTGTGTGGGTTAGGTTGGGTGGGTTAGTTTGAGTGGATTAGTTTGAGTGGGTTAGTTTGTGTGGGTTAGGTTGGGTGGGTTAGTTTGAGTGGATTAGTTTGAGTGGGTTAGTTTGTGTGGGTTAGTTTGTGTGGTTACTAAAAAATACAACGACTTGATACTTGCCATCCATGTAAAAATTGAGTAAACTTACCATGAGTAACCAATAAATATGATGACAGGTAAAGCGACACACAGACATAAACGTCTCCATTCTTCAAATATATAAGACGCCAGAGCCAGTAACATGTAACCAGCAGTGAAAGACAATGCCCATCCCGCCATACACAAGGGTCGCCATTTTACAGTCGATAGTTCTAAACCTGCCATAAAAAAACGTATGTAAATTAAGTTACATTTAGATCGTATTAATAAATTAAAAACAAACTAAGTCCTCAATATCAAAAGCAAACAGTCGGCCGAAGCTAGAGGCGACCCGAAGGCTCCTCTTTCGATAGCTGCTACCCGAGGGTAGGGGTGGGCGCTACTACTATCCCAAGTTTTGCTCCCAGTTATTTAACTGGTACTCATTTTATCGACCACAGTGGATGAAAGGCTAAGTGGACCCTGGCGGGGCTGAACCAACAACCAATAGATTGCAGGCCCGGCGCTCAACCAACTGAGCTACCCCGCCTTTTGTATCACAGTTCTCAATATAACTTAATAAAATAACGTTTCCGATTGCAATTACTGCACTTTCTTGGTGTTGAAACACCGAACATAGGACAAATATTACGTCGGAAAACCGAAGATCGAGTCTGTAACGAGTATCTGCCATCTCAGTTTGGCCTCCTTATAACTTAAAAAAGCAACTCTATATAGAAGCTATTGTCACACCCATGCTACACGAGCGGTGTTTAAATTACTAATACATATGGAAGCTATTGCCACACCTATGCTACACGAGCGGTGGTTAACTTACTAATACATATGGAAACAATTGTCACACCAATGTTACACGAGCGGTGGTTAACTTACTAATACAGATGGAAGCTATTGTCACACCAATGTTACACGAGCGGCGGTTAACTTACTAATACGGATGGAAGCTATTGTCACACCCATGCTACACGAGCGGTGGTTAACTTACTAATACATATGGAAGCTATTGTCACACCTATGCTACACGAGCGGTGGTTAATTTACTAATACAGATGGAAGCTATTGTCACACCTATGCTACACGGGCGGCGGTTAACTTACTAATACATATGGAAGCTATTGTCCCACCAATGTTACACGAGCGGCGGTTAACTTACTAATACAGATGGAAGCTATTGTCGCACCCAAGCTACACGAGCGGTGGTTAACTTACTAATACAGATGGAAGCTATTGTCACACCCATGCTTCACGAGCGGTGGTTAACTTACTAATACAGATGGAAGCAATTATCACACCCATGCTACACGAGCGGTGGTTAACTTACTAATACATATGGAAGCTATTGTCACACCTATGCTACACGAGCGGTGGTTAACTTACTAATACAGATGGAAGCTATTGTCACACCCATGCTTCACGAGCGGTGGTTAACTTACTAATACAGATGGAAGCAATTGTCACACCCATGCTACACGAGCGGTGGTTAACTTACTAATACATATGGAAGCTATTGTCACACCTATGCTACACGAGCGGTGGTTAACTTACTAATACAGATGGAAGCTATTGTCACACCCAAGCTACACGAGCGGTGGTTAACTTACTAATACATATGGAAGCTATTGTCATACCTATGCTACACGGGCGGCGGTTAACTTACAAATACATATGGAAGCTATTGTCACAGCCAAGCTACACGAGCGGTGGTTAACTTACTAATACATATGGAAGCTATTGTCATACCCATGCTACACGGGCGGCGGTTAACTTACTACTACTACTACTACTACTACTAGGATCGGCATGCTGCATTGCAGCTGCATTTTTAGGAATGCTGTGCCGGCTTGTCAACAAAATTGCACCGCCACAACTCCCTATCACCCATGACATTTGCTAGATCATCCACATCTTTAAGGCCTGTGTCCTTTAAGATGCGTCTCAAGAAAGTCATGGCCTGTCCACCATGCTTATTCACTCCATGAGGCTGCCAAAGTACAAGATTATGCACTGGCTGGTCCTCACGGCGAAAGCAATGTCCTGCAAAGCGGAGGCGATTTTGTTCTAGTGTCAAGCTTGGGGGAACCAATGAGACACCTCCAATGTTATATAGTGTCTGGTTGGAGATGTGTGCATTGTACTTGACACAATGAACCCGGCGTAGCATTCTTGTGAATGTGCCATCCAGAGATTTGGTGTCCTCAGCAGTTAGAGCCCAGCATGGACTCCCGTAGAGGAGTACTGGAACTACTGCTGCTCTTAATAATCGGACCTTAAGTTTCCGATTAATTCTCGGTGACTTCCAAATCCTAGAAAGCCTATTCAAGGCTGCCCATGCCTTTCCCTTACGTATTCGAAGGTCCTCACCTGACTTCCGGATCCATGATCCCAGGTAACAGAAGTCGTCCACATGCTCAAGCATACCATCCTTTGAGCTTATGCTCATCCGATCAGAGACTTGCTGAGGACTTTCAAAGTTAACTGTCATAATTTTGGTCTTTCTGGAGTTAATAAAAAGACCAACACTAGAAGCAGCATGTTCTAATGAGCTGAGGAGCCGTTGGGCTCCCTCTAATGATTCTGAGAGTACTCCTAAGTCATCAGCAAAGTCTAGATCAGTTAGGTACTTGGCAGGATTTCCTCGACTTCTGGAGCCAGTAGGTGGAGTTATCATCACCCCATCATCATTATGATGATCTAAGGACATGCGTAGAACATAGTCAACCACAATAATGAACAAGAATGGTGCAAGTGTGTCTCCTTGGAGGACGCCCCATAACACTTCAAATGGTTCTGTGTCACCGTCAACAGTAGACACAAATGTTGTCGAACCATCGTATACTGATCTGATTGCTGCAATAATTTCATCAGGAATCCCATATAATGAAAGTATGCTGAACATACGTGAGCGAGAGACTGAATCAAAGGCCTTGAAGAAGTCAACAAAGATAACAGCCAGATGCCTGTCTTTCTTTTTTGATAATTCTTCAATTATCCTTCTAAGTGCCAAAATGGGCTCCATGGTCCCACGACCTTTACGGAACCCATTCTGATTTCCACGGAGCAGTCTCTCAATGGGATCCCTGATGCGATTTAATATAATCCTATTGTATAGCTTTGCAGCAATCGAGATCAATGAGATTCCCCGAAAAGAACCATAGAGTGTTAGGTTGCCCTTCTTGGGAACTGGCACCACCTTATTTGTTTTCATTTCTTGTGGGACTCTTGTTGTTCGGTACATGTCTACTATGATGGGATAGATGAGCTTTAAACACTCAGGTATTTTAAAGACCTCAGGGGGAACACCATCTACTCCACTGGCACGATTGGTCTTAATGCTCTTTGCAGCAGCCTTCACTTCTGCAAAGGAGATATCGCTTACAATACATATGGAAGCAATTGTCACACCCATGCTACACGAGCGGTGGTTAACTTACTAATACATATGGAAGCTATTGTCATACCCAAGCTACACGAGCGGTGGTTAACTTATGGAAGCTATTGTCATACCCATGCTACACGAGCGGTGGTTAACTTACTAATACATATGGAAGCTATTGTCATACCCATGCTACACGGGCGGCGGTTAACTTACTAATACATATGAAAGCTATTGTCATACCCAAGTTACATGAGCGGTGGTTAACTTACTAATACATATGGAAGCTATTGTCATACCCAAGCTACACGAGCGGTGGTTAACTTACTAATACATATGGAAGCAATTGTCACACCCATGCTACACGAGCGGCGGTTAACTTACTAATACATTAGGAAGCTATTGTCACACCCATGCTACACGGGCGGCGGTTAACTTACTAATACATATGGAAGCTATTGTCATACCCATGCTACACGGGCGGCGGTTAACTTACTAATACATATGGAAGCTATTGTCACACCCATGCTACACGAGCGGTGGTTAACTTACTAATACATATGGAAGCAATTGTCACACCCATGCTACACGAGCGGTGGTTAACTTACTAATACAGATGGAAGCTATTGTCACTCCCATGCTACACGAGCGGTGGTTAACTTACTAATACAGATGGAAGCTATTGTCATACCCATGCTACACGGGCGGCGGTTAACTTACTAATACATATGGAAGCTATTGTCACACCCATGCTACACGGGCGGCGGTTAACTTACTAATACATATGGAAGCTATTGTCATACCCATGCTTCACGAGCGGTGGTTAACTTACTAATACAGATGGAAGCAATTGTCACACCCATGATACACGAGCGGTGGTTAACTTACTAATACAGATGGAAGCTATTGTCACACCCATGCTACACGGGCGGCGGTTAACTTACTAATACATATGGAAGCTATTGTCACACCCATGCTACACGAGCGGTGGTTAACTTACTAATACAGATGGAAACTATTGTCACACCCATGCTACACGAGCGGTGGTTAACTTACTAATACATATGGAAGCTATTGTCACACCCATGCTACCCGAGCGGTGGTTAACTTACTAATACAGATGGAAGCTATTGTCACACCCATGCTACACGAGCGGTGGTTAACTTACTAATACAGATGGAAGCTATTGTCACACCCATGCTACACGAGCGGTGGTTAACTTACTAATACAGATGGAAACTATTGTCACACCCATGCTACACGAGCAGTGGTTAACTTACTAATACATATGGAAGCTATTGTCACACCCATGCTACACGAGCGGTGGTTAACTTACTAATACAGATGGAAGCTATTGTCACACCCATGCTACACGCGCCGGTAAGGGAGATAGTCAAAGCAAATAGGGACAGAGACGAAACGATAGCGGACGTCACACTGATCACGAAAAGGGCCATTAGGGATAACATTATACCAGGACGACGACCAAATCTGTAACATAAAATTATTATTAATTAAATAATATTACAATATATAAATATATATATATAGAGAGAGAGATCCTTGAGGTTGAACCACGACCAATACTGCTTTTAAATTTGGAATATACGATAAATAATTCTAAATATTATTTATTAGAACTGGTTTTCTCATAAAAGTGTATTATATGTTTTATTATTGCTGCTTTGAGAATCTTACCTGTCAGAAATGTAGCCAAATAGTAGACCCCCTAAAGCCACCCCGGTGAACTGTAGTGATCGCATGGACATGACCTCCTGGGATGTATTGCATACCAGTTCCCACTAGAAAATAGAAATGAGTTGGTTTTATTAAAACTCCAGTCTTGATTTGCTATTAATTAATGATCTTGTGTTAAATAATGTTTATAAAATAACAATTGTTGGCAACTCGTGTAAAACTCATCCAGCACTCGGACAGAATAGTTGCATTTCGCTAAAATGAAAACGTGTGAAGAAATCTGTGTTTTCCGCTCACTGTTATTTTATCGTTTTCCATAGAATATTGAACTACTTTATGTTTAATGCAGCTTACAATAATAGTTGTTGCGGCACAATTTTAGTAGATAGACACTGTAAAGTATGAAGTGTTTCTAATTAAAGTATAATATACTGAAGTGGATTTTTTTAATTATAATATTGTGCATAATTGGTATGGAATTGTGGTGATATTTTGACTTCTAAAATCTACTCAAAAAATATGAAGAACTCATCACAGTAATATGATAGATAATATGATAATATAGTAATATGATAAATGATAATAATATTCTGGGAGTATTTCAAGGCGGTTCATAAAGTTTGTTTAAATTATTCCCAACATTCGGAGTGGATAACCAGAGTATAATAATAGGATAACTGTTTCCTGCACAAAGCGATCTACACCTAACTCGAAATATTTTGTGCAAAGCGCTGCCTATTCAAAGTGTGAATTACTTAGCTGGAGGTGAGGTAATTCCATACCCTCGACTACGGGAAGCTTGTTACACCTGCCAGGTTTCTTCTGCACTAGATCCCTGGAATTCTAAAGGACTAACAGCTTCATTGGCGTTAATTCAAGGCGAGCATCTTCTATTAGCAGCAGATAGCCTACCACGTTTAAAAAACTCTACTACTCAGTTTGACATGCCGAGAACGATATTAGGTATTAGCGTAATTCCAAGCAGCAGGCGATATTCTGAGCAAACAGCCCCCATAAGAAGCACGGCTTAATGAATATAGCTAGAGAGATTCCTTCTCCATCTACTGTAGTATACTACGTTGCTACCACCAGTGGACGTGTGTATTGTACAGCTACAGGGCATGATATATAAGCCGTACATTCCTTTTCCATAAGTTTATCAAGATTGTCATGCATATTGATTCCCAAAGGTTCCTGCCATTGTAATCCCGGCTTAAAGGGATTTGCCGTGCAATAAATTATTTTTCTCGTGAAAAAGGCGCAGTGGAGATCCTGTGGGAATTATGATTTGGATGGAATACGAAATGCTGTCAGGGTGTCGGATTATATATTGACTGCTGACCAGAGCAGCAAATAAATGAGTAATCCGTAAAAATATATGCAAAGTCCGTGGATTGATGAAATATTGATTTTAAGTTTAATGGTTTTTTTCAACCCATGACAATAAAGTTAATATTCGTTTGTTTCCACTCGTGTCGCCCTAAAAATGCATGCATATTAATGCATGCATTATGCATATATTCTATCTATGCAAAAGTAAGTCACGGTATATTAAACCAGAAACTAGACGTTCAGTTCAATATAATTAGTTAGTCTTAGTATTCTAAAAACAGCCAAAATAAAAATAATAAAATAATTGGTAGAATAACATATAATTGTTTGTTCAATAAAAGTAATATTCAATTGTTGCCTTCAGTATTGGGTCGAAGGTCCTTATTTATAGATTAAGTGAAAGGAACAGCCTACAGTGGCACCTATTCTAATCAAAATAATAAATGACAGTCAATAGCACAGGTTGTTATAGTAAAAAGTTGCGCCCCTCCTACTGCCCACTTTCCGCCCTTCGTCTCATTCGGAAAATGTAAATGTGAGTAAAAATGTAAATGATGAAGTCATTGACTTGCTATTTTGGATTTAGGCCTACATGATGGCTGATGGCGAACTGTGCAGCTGTTGAGTTGCAGAGATGGCCGTTGATGCATCCTAGCGGTGTGGCTTATGTGCCCATTTTTATGATATCATTATTAATATTATATATTATACCTACTATATTAATACCAACCTCGGATACATTGTAGGCCGATAGTGTGTAACTACCACCATGACGATTGTAATTAATTTACAGGAAGTATGTTCTAGAATAATTATGATTAGAAAATAAAAGAAAAAACTAAAAAAATGTAGGTACACACGGTAAAAAAATGTTTCACAGGTGATAGAAAACCAATAGATTAAACTTATATGTAGTATACTGAAAGCATAAGATGCATTCAGAAGCACCAAGCACAAAATGTCTTTGAATTAAATTATTTAAAATATTTCAACATTATGTCGATATAAGGAAAATGTAACTCAAATCAACAACATTATCTTCTGTCCTTAAATTTTTCGCATAGCTTCCACAACACTCAGTATTGGATATATATACCTCCAAAACAAGTCGATACACTCCTGAACACGCGAAATACTCACTTTTCATAGATACTTGGGGGAGAGTTCCTTGTGTATTTGACATTTGACGAAATGATCGTGTTGATCAAAGGAATTGGGCAAGGGCTTAACATCCCAGTAGTGTGATAGAAGAACCTCGTCTACTTCTGATAAAAGTATGGATGATGGGAAAGATTTATTGTTGGATGAGCCGTGTCGTGGGATACAAATGTATTGTGGATCGAGGAATTGTCGGAAGAGAAAAACCACAAAACGAGCAAAAAGTCGAGCAAAAAGTCGAGATTCTCGAAGCAAATCGGGACGCCGCGGGAAATCGACGAAGCGAAAATCAAAAAATCGACACCGTTCCAGGTCGAACGGAAACAAATGGAGTTCGAACACATACCCGGATCAGCACCCACAGAATCATTACGAGTTAGCGGTTCTAATCCATAAAATTGCCTCTCATGTAATCAACGAAAATTCCAAATTGAAAGAAAAATTTGAAACTGAAAAAGAATACATAAATCTAATGCGCAACAGAATTGTTCACGATGTTGACTGCGATAGAATTACAGACATTGATAAATTCATAAGCTGCTTTGAACGAATTGTCAAAATACACAGGCCACGAAATGACAATCCAGAAAGTTTTGAAAATACTGGAGATTTGTTTGCCAAAAATGATTATGAATTAGTTTTCAAATTGAGTAAAGATTTAGAAAATTTACTTGAAATTCCGCCATTAGCATGCCACGGGTATGGACTGTGTGAGGCTGTAAAGGAATTTGAAAATAAATTTAGGAAGTTGGATAAATCGCAGAGTGATGCTTGCACACAATTCCGAGACGTTCGAAACAAACTGGCCCATCATATAGGCTACAATACAATACCGGATAGGGAGGAATTAATAAGAAATTACGAAACCGTGAAAAAGCCTATTCAGTTTGAAATAGGCCTAATTAACCTTAAACATATTATTGAAGAATAAAATACAAACAACTACAGAAAAATCTATTTGTAATATTTTTTCTGTAGTTTACAACAGTACGTACCGGTAGTAGTCCTAATGTGTGATTACACACTCTACTCTACACAGTAGGCCTACTTCTAATATGTTATAGTCTATGATTTGTGTCTATCTATTATATTTTCATATTTTTGGAACAAGTTACTGGGTACTAGAATACAGCATGTCCTGGAATATAGTGTCGCTTGGTATAGTTTTTATGGGCATTACTATGTTATGGGTACCCAATTTTTGACCAATATTTTTCATATAAAAATGGCTTTTATCATGAGGTCTTTTGTTCTAGAACAAATATTTAACTTTCAGCCAGTAAGATGGTAGCTAGTACTTTTGATTTGTGTTAGCTAGTACTATTTATTAGCTAGTATTATTTATTAAAATATAATTTAATTTTCAATTAAAAATTTACCTGGAATAATTTATGAGTCTCGGGCAAGGTAGGCCTAGCTAGTAATTATTTACTACCGGTAGCTAGTTTTTTATACAAAATATAGGCAGATGTAAAAATATAGTTTTTTCTATTCAGAAATTTAAATTATATACATTTTTATTATACTCAGTCAAAACACTACCGTTGCTTAATGGACTAGTTTATTGTTCTAGAATTTTTTTCCTTTTTTATTAGTAATTTCAAGAACATATTGATGATATGGAAATTGTCTAAATAAAAGGGGCGCTACAAAATTTATCTTGCAATTTTAATATCACTAGCTACCTTCAAAAAACACTAGCTATAATAACTACATATAAAACACTAACCATAATAAATAATAATAGCTAACCTTTCTCAGAAGGTGAAGTTTATGTTCTAGAACGAAAAACATCATGATAATATCCATTAACATGGTTCAAAATTATCTTCTGTAATTTTAAAGTCACTATGTGAGATAGTTACCTATAAAAACACTAGCTACAATAATAAAAAATAATAGGTAACCTCTCTCGGAAGGTGAAATTTACATTCTAGAACAAAAAAACATGATAATATCCATTAACATGGTCAAAAAATTGATCAAAAATTAGGTACCGGTACCAAAAAATGGGTTTTGAAATTTTAAAAACAGCAGCTACCTAAAAAAAACACTAGCTGGCATAAAAAAAAACAATAGTTAACGTCTCACAGAAGATGACATTTATGTTCTAAAACAAAAAAACCTCATGATAATAGCCATTATCATGGTCAAATTTTAATGGTCAAAAAGTGGGTACCCATAACATAGTAATTTTATGTTTTTTTATTGGGATTAGGGTTTTATGGGATTTTATTACTTTCTAGAACATGTAAACAATCTGATATTGTCTACTGTTGTCTAATAAAAATACTTAGTGTTTCTAGAACATTATTAGTTATTGTAGCTAGTGATTTTATGGAGCTAGTGGAATTTTACTAGCACAGTAATATGGTAGTACATATTTCAAATTTTTGAAAACATATTTTTTAAATGTTGCGTATGTATAGTAGTCTGCCAACTCCCGAAAATTAAGTTTAGATGGTATTTTTTGTTAATGGTTGGCATCCACCTGATTTTTGTACTTCAAGACATGGCGAATAAAGCTAGGCAGGATGCCACCTCTGCATTTTTTATTTAATGCCTTTTTAAAATTCCCTTGTAGTCTGCCAACCCGGCCCTATACTGCTATAAGTGATGTAGTTTTGCATTAAAGTCACCTAGGAAAATTAAGAATGCATGCTGATCCACTCCATCAGTAGCTGCTTGTAGATTGTGGTAGAAATTTTCCACCTCATCTTTCTTTGCACCACATGCTAGAGTTCCGTATAGATCTACATTTTTAAAACATATATCATTGTTACTATGGCAACATTGAAGAGGTCTAGAACAGTAAATTAAAAAAAACATTATTTTTAAATAAAAATATTAAATAAATTTCTGAATACATAAGCTTCTAACAAGCCTCTATTGCTCTAATTAGCCTAAATTAATATCTATGATCTAATATCTAAGATTAATATCTAGATAGCTAAATGGATAATGTTATGAATACAAAATATATTATATTACGAAAATGGATATTGCACCTCATAGTGCTTTGTTTCAACAAAATGTTTTTAAAAATTTCAAAATATGCCGTAGGGCCTATACTACTTGAGTTAGCGAGTAATAAAAAACTAAAAAATACTATCTAGCTACTAAATACTAATGTTCTAGAATACTTACCAATAGCAAAAAAAAATTTTATAATTAAAAAATATACTATCTACGTAATAAAAAAAATCACTAGCTACCATTGAAATAATATTTACTATGTTCCAGAACATTCACCAATATCAAAAAAACACAACAAAAACCCGCAAATTTGCTGCATAAAATCCCACAAATTTGCTGTATACAGTACATACTATACTCGTATCGCTTACTGTACATAGCTATTTCTGGAACAAATATTTTTCGTTCAAGAACATTAAAAAATTAATAATTAATAATAAAATTAAATAAATAAAAACAAGAATGTATAGTTTCGTATAGTTTTTTTATTCTATTTTTACAACATTTTTGCTACTCAGCTTTTGAAACTCATCAGAGATGCCAGAGTGAGACTACTTAAATTTATCCACCGGGGATCTAGGATCCAGGTGGCCAAGACACTGAGTAACTGCATACATTCAGTGCTCAAGAATAATGATCATTCCACATGGTCCAGACTGCTCCTTATGCCATACATTTGCCTGAAGCGCCCTGAGCGAGGGGGACAGAAACAACGCAAGTCACTATCTTCACTTGTTAACAACAATTGTGCCATTTTTAACTCTACGACTGACTTAATGACACTTTTTAAACCAAAAAAGTCTAATACCAAAGCTGAGAATAAGAGTACCCCAATTGATAGAGATGATGCGAATATACTCCTGGCTTCGAAGCTAGATGCAGGTGATGTAAAGGGAGCTAACCGAATAGCGACGTGCGAAGAAACTATAGCTGCATTTGATAAGTTGACTCTAGAAAAACTCAAAGAGAAACATCCACCAACTCCCGCAGACCGACGCTCCTTTCCAGACCAACCAGCTGTTGTAAACCCGGTAACTGTTACATCTAAGTCTGTGAAAGCATCAATCAATAATTTCAAACCCGGTTCTTCAGGTGGGCTCTCAGACTTAAGCCCACAGCATTTGCAGGATGCTATATCACAGCACTCTGGTGAAGCTGGCCTCTCACTACTTGCGGACTTAACATCCTTGGTTAATCTGGTGCTCTCAGGTGATCTCCCAGATTCGGCTTCCCCTGTTATTATTGGTGCTTCAGTAACTGCCTTTAACAAAACGGATGGTGGCATCCGCCCTATAGCAGTAGGGGAAACCATACGGCGACTGGCCGCAAAGTGTGCCACCCAGGCAGTCTCAAATAAGTTCAGTGGCAAATTTGCACCATCACAACTTGGATTTGGAAAGCCCCAGAGCTTCCCATTTTATAGGTTATGTTATGGTAGAACGACCCTCCTCTGTTTGGACAAGATCTGTTGCTTTCTGAGGAGGGTTTCCAACAGGGGGACCCTTTGCCTAGGACTCCACCCGAATCTTGACAAATTCCAGATAAAATTCAAAGCAGGGTATATTGATGACGTTACAGTTGGAGACAACTGGGAAAAGGTACACTCCAATCTTTCATCTTTCAGAACAGCATGTAGCGATATAGGGCTATCTCTTAATGAGTCAAAATGTGAGCTAACCATCATTGGAGACAAGTCAGGTGAGGAAAACGCAATCTTCACTTCATTTCAGAAGATCTGTCCAGGAATCAAGTTGACTAGATCAGAGGATTTAGAGCTACTTGGTGCCCCCATTGGCCCCGAAGCCCTCTCTAATGTCATCTGTAAGAAGTTGGACAACCTCAGTCTGTTTCACCATCGTCTCCGTCTCCTTGACAACCATGACTACCTTAGACTTTGCTAATTATATTTTAATATTTGACATTTATGCTGCCACAATTTCAGTCAACACCAGTTATATTAGTTATAGGGTAGGCCTACTTTAGGTCTCTGTCATGCGCTCTAAAATATATAAACATCCCTTTCCTCCTCGGCGAGTGGGTGTTCCGAAGCTGAACTAGCGATTTGCTATATCAGAGGACCACCCACACAGTACCCAGCAGATTACAGTCTGCTGTGCAATTATTCATGTAATATTTCGTTTTGATTGAGGAATAAATAAATAAATTCAAATAAATTCAAAAAATTCGCCAGAATCTACTGATCTAAGATTGCCTAGGTTATGAGTTTTCCGTGGTTTAGGATAGTCTAGGTCGTTTCTTGTGGTATTAAACGTAGCCCCTTCTTTAACTTTGTATAAAACTATTGTTTCTAAGTTATTGATGATTGTAAAGTGATTACTAAATAAATAAATAGGCCTATCAAATATAATGCAAAAAATAAACAGATACACCCCGGGATCGAACTCGAGACTATCTGTCTATGTTGGTAAGTAATAGCGAAGTATCCATTCTACTAATCAGCAAGAATGGAAACATGGCCACAATGAGGAACGAGCTGTGTTTAACGTCTTCTTAATTTGTAATATCTGGTACCCTGTGTACAGTGTACCGGTATCATATGTGTATTGTAACAGTACTGCAGTACCACATGTGTACCAGTACCGCGGTACTACATGTGTACCGTACCAGCCAGTACCGCATTACCAATTGTGTACCAGTACCGTACAGTGTTTGTACCTGTACTGTCTATTTTTATCGGTACCTTATGGTATATGGTCTGGTATGGTATGAGTAGGCCTACCAGTACGGTATAGCTATACCGCACAGGTATGGTTGATTCGTCGGTATATGTACCAGTACCGTTAGGATGTTACCAACCTCTTCGATTATGGATGCAGCATACACGGTATCTGTTTTGTTGCGATAAAATATCCACCCCAGAGTTGCGTTGCATGCTATATTGGAGTTGTTAGATAGTGGGATTGCGTTTTCTAATGTCCAGTCATCCTTGGTTACATTATTAAATGATGGAAGGCTAGGCATATTGATGCTATTATGGTAACCGGTTGATAAATACGGCCCAATAAGCATTCTACACCGTGAATACCTAAACAAATAATGATAATAAATAATATGTATTTTAGAATCCGGTACAAAAAAGTCAAGCTTTAACATGCAATGGAATATAAATATAATCAATGATAAATAAACAAACTAATAAAATGGCCTGAACACATATTCAAAAAATTACCTCATTGAAAATTGGCGCCCTTTTGAAGAATACCAGGATTTCACTTTTCGGTCGAATTTCAATTTGAATTTTATATATGAAGATTTTTTTTTTTTTTTTAATTTATCTTTATTAAGTGTTTTATAACGCTTGTTTATGTCTTATAACCGGTACATATACTAATTCGTTTATTGTTTTGGTTAGATACGGCCGTTCTGTAACCTGTGTTTTTGGTGAAAACCTGGTATTCTTCACATGGGGGTAACTGCAAAGTGAAATATAACGGCAAAAAAGTCTGGTATTCTTCACATGGGCCCAGAATTGGGTATTTAAAAGGATGATTTATTTGGTAACAATGACGCCACGCCTTTACGGTCACGCCGTAAAATAATAAATAAATAATAATACACCAATACAATACTAATTGTACAGGTCAATACAATGCTGTAATATCCTCTAAAGTTGTAAAGTGCTAAATAACAACTCGCTGTTGATACTAACGGCGTTGAGTAATGTTACAATTTTGGAATAAAGTAACAAACAATGAACCTTCTAGCTTCAATTAGTATAATACCGGATTAATAAAACAATTTAACAATTTATGTACCGAGCGAGCGCAGCCAGTGAGGTTTATAAATAAACATGGGTCTATAACGTTGAATAATACTTTTTTTTAAAACAATGATGGTAATTTTGTTACATTGCAATGCCTATCATCTGCGCTAGAGCGAGTTTCAGAACACAGTAATGTACGTCCTGACCTAAAGGCCGCAGACAAAGTGGTAACATTGGACTTTGGCAGCGCATTACGAGGATATCGCCAGAACGTGGGTAAGCTGATAAATTTGTTAAAACGAGATCATTTAGCAAACTCAGTCCGTCAAGTATTGGTTACAAAGGACGAAAATATTTCAAAATTAAACTAAGAATGGTTGAGAGGAATTTCTAATGATTTTCATTCAATTAGGCCTGTATGTTGATACTTTGGGGCTGTAGATGTTCATTATCTCCTGCGGTCCGCCCTCGTTGGCTGGTAGGCCTAACTAATGATGAAACTCCTTTCCTAAACTATGTATTTTTCTCCTTGTGAATTACCTTGTAAAAGCTCTTAAGACCAACTGCATTAATGATGAATTCTTTCGCCTACAACTTTCTTATCTGCCCATCTCCCTCACTGCTTGGTGGGAGATTGCGTTAGTTTGGCCTCGGCACCCATTGAAGAGCTAATATGTACTGACCAGTTTCGTGGCTTCGTGACCAGGATGGAATGAGGAACTCATTAGCGGTAAATTGTATTTTGCCCCATGGATCGGATCTTTAATGAAATTTCATAGGTTTTGCATTTAGGTGTTAAATTTGATTTTGAAATCTTAAAGTTGCACGAATTGAAATAGATCATGGATTATCGAATATCAATATAATTTTTATTCATATCATCATGAAAACACCCTTTTAAAGAAAACAGATTTCAAAATTTAATGAAATATATACGACCTAATGAATGGATAATTATAGAATGATTTCTTTTACGTGGGAAAAAAAAGGTAGAACATTTTTTTTTCAATGTTCTCGCGGTAAATACAATGCCTCGAAAATAGTGAAAAAGTTATACTTTTTCCCATTTAATAAATGAGTATTCTTTTTGTAAAATATGTTGTTTTCTTTGAA
Source organism: Nemertoderma westbladi (assembly GCA_032718475.1). Taxonomy (NCBI): domain Eukaryota; kingdom Metazoa; phylum Xenacoelomorpha; order Nemertodermatida; family Nemertodermatidae; genus Nemertoderma; species Nemertoderma westbladi. Next base: position 64,742 of record JAUCBJ010008889.1, on the reverse strand, counting down.
ATATTCACTTTTGAATTATAAGTTTAACATAATAATTTTATTGCAAATTTGAGGTAAATTTTGCTCCAAAGTCTACTTAAATAATATTAGCTACTATATACTAGCTATAATTTGTGAGTGAAGATGATATTTCAGAACGAATCAAATAATCAAACAAAAAATTCGAATAAACTAGCAACTGGAGTACAAGATCCCACTACTAAACAAGTTAATTAATAATTAACAAATTTAATTACTGATCTACAATAAATAAAGCGTAATCAACAGAATAAACTTCTAGATCGTTGATTGGATAAATATTTTATTATCTGCATTTTTGGGAGATGGGTTGGATAATTACTTTATTGTCCACAAAGGCGGACATTAAAGTCTTTATTGTCCACACTTTTGGGGACAATAAAGGGGACATTTTCTAGAAAAGTCCTAATTTTTATTTAAACTAAATGTACATACAATGTATAATGTATTTCACAATTATACGTCTAAACCAGACATTATACTAACTGATTGGTGTCACGATCAAACGGTAAGGTGAACTGTACGAGTTCCTCCAGAGTAACATTAATCCCGGGGTGGAATTTGTTGAACATCAACTCGGTATCGCAATGGTATTCAACAGGAGTCGAAATAAACCAGTAAATAAGTAAATGAGTTGACACAGGTATTGCCAACAAGCTCAGCATCAGCATCTGTGACACTTGGTATTTGTAACACCCACCAAGACGTGCCATCAACGTGTCATAATGGATTATATTGGGTTGTTCTTCAGGAAATATCTCCTTGTCTCTATTTCCGCATTGAAAGTTAAACCAGCGCCTCAATTCTTGACGTCTTGACATGATTGAATTACAGCTATTGTAATATATGAGTGTTAAATCTAATTAATAATTTAATTTAATTAAAGATAGCCCTGTAAAAGGGAGATTATAATCCGTTGAATTGATTAATATTAAGGACAATAGGTCAACTCGTGTCACTTTGGTTGAAATTTTTTCGATTTGATGGACACTAGTTGTATGTTTCCTATTATTAAGTTATTTAGTAAACTGTTTTCAGAATCTGCTGATCCCATTCCCGAGCTAGGTCTAGGTCTAAGTTTAAGGATATGTTTAGGCTACTCTTAATACTACGTACTACTGTACTACATACAAAATTACAAAGATTAAGTCTACTCTAATACTAATCTGTCAGTCTAAACTCTAATAGAATAAATAAGAATGCAATGGACTGTAAAATGGAAATCAAACAAAACTGCAATATGTCATAAAAACTATGATCCCAATATACAGTTTTATAATGACACTGAAATATGTAAATAGATGTTCCTTCTCCGAACTGTATTTTCACCTATAATGAATCAGGGATTTTAATTTTAAGAGCAAATATGAACTATTCCTGTCAAGGAAAGTTAATGCATTATTATTGTTGAACTAAGGGAACCTTGTCAAAAACAACCAATGGGATATAACCGAGGAGTTCTAACTGGGCTGGGATAATGATAACGGTTATAGCCACAGGTAGTAGGCCTTAGTTGGCAGGGATCTTACATCGTGATATCTCGTCGATTCTGGGATAAGATTATAACATAGTAAATCCCATTAAAGGCAGGTAGGTAAGTGCGGTTAGGTACATATCCTGGCATCAGTGCATTTTACATTGGTTCCTTTCAACAGTTTTTTTTATGAGTGAATGACATCAATGACTCGAACAATTTTAAGTTTAATGAATAATATATTAGTCAGTCGTTGATTTTATTTTAATGTCATATCGCTGAAGACATTATTGGTTTCTGAAAGTCAGGCCTCCCACTCAGGGTTGCATGGTGCTAACATGTAACATAAAACTAATGAGAATAGTGCTACTCTACTCTACTATCAAAGTGTATAGGGTATAAATCGTCGACGCCCCCCCCCCCCCCCCCATCCCCCCGCCCCCCCGCCCCCCCACCACCACCCCCCCCCCCCCCCGGTAAATATGAAATATTCATGGGAACGTTATTACATAAATATCATTATTTTTACACTAACAAAACATATTTTCATTATTTATTATATTATTTATTGTTTATTAGTATTCTTTAATAATTTGTACTATCAAAAATCAAAATGATTTCACAAAGACGGAATAATGGGCGGCGTATTGTTGGGCATTTATTTAATGAATTCCAGTTATATTCTGTTAAGATTTCGGGGGCAATAACGCACCAGTGCGTCAAGCTAAGATCTGTGAAAGGAACCATTACCCCAAATCGATTTCTTCTATTTATATAACTACTATTCTGAAATTGTAATACAATGGTTTGTGATGTTTTACTTCTACTACTTTACTTCGACATCTTCTGGTTTGTGGGGGAAGCAACTGAATATGTAGAAGTTACCACTTCTTACCAGGACACACACGGCTCACATGTTCAAACCCCGATTGGGGATGTAGTCGCAGTGAAGGTAGATCGACGAGATGCTATTGGTAAACAACAGTGTTTACAGCCCTATTTTGGCTTTTCATTTCCCATTAGGCCAGCGCTAGTACTTGCGTTTATACTTTCAAATACAGAGGATGAATTTGTCCATTGTTTTATATTTGGTGGCAATGGAAACCTGGTGCTTGCAAGGCACAGAAGGGATTCCTCCTGCAATATTTACAGTATAAGTAGGCAGAGGCGTAGCGAACCCTTCTGGCGCCCAGGGGAATGAAGCTGAGATAGCCCCCCCCCAAATCCACATCCCCCTCGCTACTCCTCTGTATGTAGAGCTGGGCTATAAAATGGAGATTCGTGGAGATTCATTCTTGCTCCTATCTAATTTTAAAGTAAATTGTTTGAGAAGCTCAAAAATGTTAAAAGTTATATAATTGGTGCATTTTTTCATCAGGCTTCTGCTCTTTTTGTGACATCAACTGGTCGTGTGCATATGGCGATAATGGCATGGTTACTATGGGTATAATTTTTATGGATATGAGGAGTCCAATTTGTCATATACAGTAGAGTTGATTTTGGGCATATTCGAACCGCAACAGTCTATTTAGTGGGTGTAGAAAACTTCAAAACAAGAGTATATTGATTTGTTTTCGATATATTACACTATAAATGTATCTCAACATTAATAAGCATATCAGAATTGTACATTTTTGTGCCATATTTGAAAACTATTATCTCCATTCCCTTGAAGTTGTATATTACACACAATAAATTAATCATTATTGTGATTCGAATGATCTTGATATTTGGGGTGTGGTCCCATGAAGTATTATTTTTTGTGATGTGCCTATATAATATATTGCATTAAAGGGCTAATGATACGGTACAGTGCACTGGTTTCGGTTCCCCTTCTATGGAATCAAATACTGTATTTAGGATATTTTACTAATTTTTCAGAGCATGTTTCAACCTCAATCATAGGTTTGTATGATATATCATATGGCCAAATTATGCCTATATACAACACAGCCTGCATTTATATTTTAATTTAGACTTTGTTACTGTGTTACTCAGTTAAAGTTCTCATATACATTGTTAACGATTATTTTAGAATTTGAAAGTTTGAATGTTTGTAGTCAGTTTGTGAAATTCCAGCTTCCCGAAGGAGTTAAGACTAAGATTTGGTCTTGAGAAACAGAGACACAATCAGGTGAACGTGCATATCGCCAGTTTATGTTGCTGCTGTCATCAACTCGATGTAAGTGATCAACAAGAATCGTAGAGGTCTCAGAACTGGTAGAAGTGCAACAACCTAGATACCATATTTTATCTCCAATCCTCCCATCCCAAACAGTTACACACATATCATTTACACTTACAACAAAATCCCCATCTATCTCCGAGTAATTACTCTCACAGTTTTCATTTGAATCTGAATAGTTATTAATATTAAAGCAAATTGAGGTAGCATCTTTGATAGTTGGCAGCATCACTGGCGAATCATGTACATCATTAGATAAGATCTTCAGAATATATATTGTTTAATCTATATAATTCAGGCCTGTTAATCATATCAGCATGGTGACATTGTCGAAAATAAGATAGTTCAATTCTAACGATATGGTCTTCATTGTCTGGAGCCTGTTGAAGGATAGACTGAAATTCCTCCAGACTTGAACAAGGTCCTCCACATGACTTGCATTCTTTTATAAGTTTCTCTTCGTAAATTTGTGTAGATGCTACCTTTATCTGTTTTGCAGCAATTCTGTTAGCCAGCACCATTTTTGACTGTCAGTCCAGACTTGCTCACGTTTGTCAAGTATACGATGAACTGCTTTTGTTACTTTATCAATTGACCCGGACTCAACAGATGATGTTAGAAACCAAATCATCATGTATGCCACCTGCTTTGAAATATATGTTTCGGCAAGTGGCGACTTTTGCCCTCCTATTAAAATCGGTAAGTTGACGTTCACAAATAATATTATTGGTTGGTAAGCCACTTAGTTCATTTTCTGTTAAAGTGCTGAGGTCAGTAGCTCTAAGTGGGGTATCAACAGCAGTATTAAACCCATATTCTCTGGAACATTGTCTGTAAAAGCATTGCGCTGCTTCATTGCACAGCGTTCTTAACATCTCTATTTGGTGCACACCAGAGAGTTCTTTCACTTTCATTTTGCTATATTCAATATGGTATGCTTGTAATGTATTTATTTACCTTACTACTCAATAAATCATTATAGAGACGTGGAAATATAGTACGAAGTTCTGAATGGCTGCTCATCTCTATCAAGTTTAAGAAAGGCAGTGTACTATGATATGAAAAATATGAAACAACTTCAAGTTCGCAAATTAAGAATTCGCAATCAAGATAAAGTCGTGCAGCCTCAATATGTTGATTAGATGATGTAGTTTCAGATAAGAGCTGGCTTATAAAGGGTAAAGCATCTAATATTGAAGCGCATGATCGTCCCAATTTCGCAAAACGGCGTTCCTGGTAGAGTGTTAGATATTTTGTCTTATTTTCAAGTTCGACAATTCTATCAAATTCTTCTGTAAGATTGCTAGAGCTAGCACTTTTTTTGATGTGAAATCAATTTTAACATTTTAACAATTTTATACCTGCAACGAAAACTGCCTTTTCACATCAAAACCATGACTTTAAATTTGGATTTGCAGACTCGAATTTATCTCTCATTTTTAGTTTCTTTTCTAAGGAGCCTAAAGTATATATATTTGATCTATCAAAGGCTTCCACTGTATGGGATTTACATAGCAAGTGGAATGGCTGGTAGTCAGTCTACCGTAAGTTTTTTGATACTGAATCTGTCATAAAGGCATTTGTTTGACACCAAAGTTCTTTAGCTTTAATCTCTTTAGTTAAAGGTGTTGAAGCTGCAATTGCTAGTCGTTCATATGTTTCTACAACAAGCAAGGCAAGCTATATTTTCTCGGTCTTCGAATACAAAGTATATAGGCCTTAAATTGAAGCTAATGTTATTAGAAAAGTTTAAAATGAATGAGTGATGCCCATTCACCATCCATGCAATTTATACTCGTAGTGTCATAGTGCAATGTAACCTTTGTATGTTGTTCTTTACAATGAAGGGCTATACTTACTTGTTTTTCGGTAGAGGTTGCCTGTTAATGTTTGTATCTTACTAATACTCGACGAGATGGAAGGAAGTCTTTGTAAGATAAATAATCATCGGCAGTTTTTGGTGATTTGTCTGGTGGTGGTTTCATCGAAGCTTCTTCAGATATAGTAGTACCTTTAACCTCAGTAGGTGAAAGATAATATTGATGTCCATAAAGTTCTTTACAGGTAATTTGAACTGCAACTCTAGATTTTTCTAGAGAGAGAGAGCACATGCAACAAAGTTTTTTAATCCTTTCCGAAAGATTGCAAGTGAAAATTCTGTTTGTGTATAGACATTATCAGTAGGTTTTGTAAGGCGGACAAATCCTGATCTACTTGCAGATTGAGTTACCACAGACAATATGGAGATACTTCAATTTCGTTGCAGCTTTCATCTGAAAAAGTCTCATGTTCAACTGGCAGTGCTGCTTGTGAACTAGGAGGTTCATAGATTTCATCAATTTGATCACTTATGTGCGCAAATCACTTTTCTGACCAAAATAAAATAATTTTTCTTCCTCATTGGAGGTATTTGGATCAGATGAAGGCCTTAAAATTTCAAATAGCATATAATTGTTACTCCGCCATTGCCTGAGTCGTTCTATCCGTGACAGTTTTGTGTGACATGGTTTAACATTTATTACCTGAGTATGGTATGTTTTGATAGCGGCCCGGATTTTTTTTGAAACAGTTTTTCGTGTCTGAATGTGTTCCACTCCGAAGGCTTTACTCCAAAGTTCAATCAGTGCTTTTGTATAATAAGTGATGGCATCCTTCCTTTTTTGTGTTTCTTGTGATGGTTTTCCCCCAGGAGAATAATGGATAACACCTATTACAACCTAATGTGTATTATAGGAAGTTTGTCTCCAAGTACAACGATTATTTCTGTCATACCTTCATTTATTTCATATACTTATTTATGGTTAAGAAATTTCAAGCATTCAGTATGGTGAAGTAAAACATAGATCAATAAATGAAGACTACACACTTAATGTTGCAGTCTACACATGACGGACTTACAGACATGGTATTAATTATGCTTATGGTATTCTATTAATTATGTATTAATTGTGTTAAATAATTGTTAAATAATATATCTAATGAATTAAAAAGTTTGAGTTAATGCAATATAGTGGTACTTTTATTTAATTGTCAAGCAGTGAAGTAAAAACCTTACCGGTAGGTATGCAGTACAAATGAAACAGTAAAAAAGCAACTGACCTGTAGACGTTGCATGCAATCGCCCCAATGGGGGCTTTCTCAAGTAGTTAGTGCTAGAAAGGAGACAATAGATAGAAGTTCCCAAGGGAGAAAGAAAGGTAAAGTGAAACAAGGTAGAAGTGTATCCGTCTAACCACTGGGAAGCAGCACCTCAAACTTGCGCCAATCACGTTTCTGTTTGTTAATGGCGGGCTGACGCATACATATAAAACATTTCAAGTTTTTGCAGGACAGGCCGCAATGGGTGCCGTGCAATTACTTTGAAATGCTTGAAGAACTCACGCCACTCCGTCAACCACCGTGTATTGGGCTCGCCGCGGTGTGTCATGATATGGTTGTGAACTCTTGCCTTGTTCACTACCATCATTGGCCGACCCGTCTTGATGCTGTCTAACGCATTCAAACAAGTGCTGGGTGGTATGTCCAACATATTCCCCCTTACAAGCGGGACAAGAGAAAGAATAAACGACGTTAGACGCAAGAATATCTGGAACAGTTTGACAGGCTAAACCATTTTATATTATTCAATAAGATAATTAAGATTGGTATTCCACCAATTATGGTTAGGTTAATAGCTTATTGGTATCGTCATCAGCAACTCTTTGTATCATGGGGTGCTTGTATTTCTGATAGTTTTTTTTGTTACCAATGGTACGAAACAGGGTGGTTTGTTGAGCCCTTTTCTGTTTAATATTTACATTGACGACGTAAGCATGGCCTTAAATAATTTGGATACCGGGTGCCGTATTGGTAGTCAACGAACCAATCACTTAGGTTACGTGGATGATTTGGGGTTATTTTCTAACTCATTATTTGAGTTACAACATTTAATTAATATTTGTGTTGAATTCGCGGGTACTATTTCAATGTCATTTTTATTTAATTTGAAAAATATAAATGTTTATATTTTTTGCCAAAAAATTGTGCAGTTTGTTATACCAAGTAAGGTTTATATTAATAGTGAGTACTTGTAAATTGTAGATAAATATATTTACTTAGGCCATGTATTTCACTCAACAACTGATGATGATTTTGATATAAAGCGTCAGACTGGCACCCTATACGCATGGTGTAATACACTCGTTAGGAAATTCGGTTCTCGCTCACTTTCAGTTAAAATTAAAGTTTTTAAAGCGTTTTGTTCATCTTTATATTGTAATGCTGTCTGGTCTAGATTCAATTTTTCAGGTCGTGTATACTCTAAATGACGAGTAGCTTACAATAACGGTATTTGGATGCTTTTCAAAATTCCCAGAATGACGAACGATGAACCAACCAGAATCTCTCTTACGTGTAGCAAATTGGGAATTACAACTTTTATACATATTAATAATTATATATATTTATTATCAAGCACGTTAAGTAAAAAATCTTACCGGTAGGTGTGTTAGTACCAAAGCATGTAAAAAAACTAAAAAAAAACAGGACCTAGATGTTGACGTACAGAAACTAGACGTTGCATGCAATCAGTGATCAGCTGACAGCAGCCAGCTAATCGGTTGGTTTCGCCCCGCAGCTGAAGGCATTCTCAGGAGGCCAAGCCAGGAAATGTAGAGAGAAATTCTCAAAGGGAGACAGAAAGAGTATTGCATGAAGAGAGAGGTCTGTAGGTAACTAGCCACTGGGAAGCAGCACCACAAACTTATGCCAATCACGTTTCTGCTTGTTGTTGCGGGCTTGTGTGTTTGAATGTAATACATTTCATGCTTTTGCAACACTGGCCACAATGGGTGTCTAGCAATTACTTTGAAATGTTTAAACAATTCACGCCAGTCAGTCAGTAAAACGTGTAATGGGTTCGCAGCGGTGAGTCATGATGTGGTTGTGCACAGTCTTACCCTGTTCGCTCCCATCCTTAGCTGTCCCATCCTGGTGCTGTCTAACGCGTCAAACAAGTGTTGGATGGTGTGTCCAACATATTCTCCCTTACAAGAGGGACAAGAGAAAGAGTAAAATACATTAGACACAAGGATATCCGGGATGGGATGTTTTAGAGATGGGAGTGACTGGCGCAGTTTAGATGTAGTGAAAACGAACTGAACTGGCCGTGTGCAAGACCTAGGTATAAGTCCACGCAACTTTCGAACAAACAGATCGGTTCCCCGACCTCGGTACTCAAACTTACAGATAATGGGCTTTGTATCATCAGCAGCTGCCTGGTCCACTGGGTCAATGATCTTGGTGGGGAAAACTGTTGAGTGCCTCGCCCCCAGAACCACTACTTGAACGCCCCCTAGCGGCTTGAACTGCGGCTAGCTCATGCTCGACCACCGCATCAGTATATTGGTTATTGCTGAGAATATTCTTAGCATCCCCAATAGCGGTAGTTGGGAACCATCCCCATCCTTACTGGCGTTAAAGATGCGATGGAATATACCATGAACTTCACCGCGTTTGTAAGACTCAGGGGCACACGCAGTGACATTGAGATCGAGCCCAGTATCTGTAGGCTTGCGATACCACACCGTTGAAAGAGCATAGTCAACCCGAGTGACAACCAAATCAAGAAAGGACAAGCGGCCCTCCACCTCCATCTCAAGGGTAAACTGTTGCAATCAGCAGTCTTTTTAAGCGATTACGTGCATCGTCCAATCCAATAATCGGTAACATTCTCTCTAACTGTTTCCCGTATCCTACTGATGGAAAACATATCTTTTTCTTTGTAAATAATACTTAATTGGAATATTACACATTTGGTTCCACTATTTACAGTAGATTAATTAATGTAACTGGTTTATTTGTTTTGTGCTGTTCCGTATGTAATTCTATTTTTATTGACAGTTATGTCTGGATTAAAGATTAAAATAAAAAAAATAATTAGTTGGTGTGAATGACATGAGCAAAAAAAAAGTCTGAAACTGTATGAATCTGTCCACTGTAGTATATATAAAAATAAATATATATAAATAAGTGTATATAAAAATGCATCGTTGATAGGTTATTATAGTGTTTATTGTAAGCTGGCCTTTCCCTTATTCATAATGTTCGAAGTCGTCGCTTGTGATATGACAAAAAAGAGGTGAGCTAGCTCAACTGAATATTATCGGGTACAATGCGGATTCAGGGCCCTCCACCTACTCTGCCAGTACTGGTACATGTTTTTATACATTAATCTGACAGTCTGCCTAGCATACTACCGGTATATTGTGGCTTTCTTGGTTGAAACCAATTTTTACCTGTTATCGCGCTAAGGCAATATTGGAATATTGCTAAAAGTAATGCTTCCACTAATCATAAAAGAGTTAAGAATAGGGTCACATTAGAACCGCAATGGTCGATTTCGTGGGGGTAGAAACATTCAGAACAAGAGTACAGTGCTTATTTATCAGCATATGATACAAAAGGTTAGGCCGGCTCAACTCAACTATGGCGTTGCAACACAATATGACCACGAAGCCAGATGAAAAATTAACCGAATTTAATAATTTTTTCAGTTTTGTGATCATAAGAATATGCTCCACGAAATGAAATGGGAGTCAGATATGTTTCCTTAACATTCGACAATGACGGTGTCACCAAAACCTGAAATTATGGAATTATCATTGATAATCTATATGGCGTGCCCAGAAAGCAATGCAGCTCGATTTTTTTTATGATTAATAAATATGTTATGCTCGGTTTGAACTATGTCATCAGGGCGGTATAGGATATGTTCATCTGACTGAGATATACACAAAACCTCTGACTTAATGTATTCTTTCTCTTGTGACTGTATTTAACTAGTTAACGTCGTTTATAAAGTCATAAACAGTTGCTTTTCATGCCAGGGTTTGGGCATATGATGAGAAGACTCCATTCTACTGTTAACGAAGTTCTTTTTAATGTTTGTTTCAAGAATGAGATCATTAACCTGTAAATGACAGCGTTTACTGAAAAACCAGGAAATACTTTCAATTTCAGGTAGTCTTGGAACTTTCCCGTCAACATATTCCATTTCGGAAATTGGAGGAACATATCATGAGTGATTTCTGGTGAAACTGCAGTCTCACTGACTTCACCTCACCTCACCTGACCAATATATGATATAATCGATTTCACAACATCATCATCATCTTTGCGCCCATGTTCTTTAATGTTCTCATTAATGTAGTTGACACATCTGAGTATATATGGTTTATCATGTAATAAAGCAGCTGTTTCAGTTTCAACGTCACATCTGAATCATTTCAAATTACGGAAGGCATGGTTCCTCAACAGAAGTCGAACGAACAATGGGGAATAACTTTCCATTAACTTGTTGGTTACAATAGCAACTGGTCCTTGAATTGTTGGATAAGTAGGCTCTGACTGATATTACAACAGCGATTCCAAGCTGTAGGCTGTATATCCTACAGTGATACCAGTCGTCATGCCTACTAGTAGCAGTAGGCCCTTAATTATCAATCCAATATTCTGTTTTGCTTGGCAACGTTCTTCTACGGAGCCCCTAAGGGGACATTAAAAATAAAAAAAAATCTAACACGAACTTCGAGTTAGTAAGACGAAGTTCGTGTTAGTAACACGAAATTCGTGTTAGTAACACGAACTTCGACTTACTAACACGAAGTTCGTGTTACTAAGACGAACTTCGTCTTACTAATACGAAGTTCGTGTTAGGGAGGAGGGAAATTCAAATTACAAGGGTGGTATATTGCAATCCAATCATGTAGGTAGTGGTAGTACTGTACTGTATAAGGACTGTCTTATAGTTCATTATCTTACAATACTGATAGTATTGGTAATTGTGGTACCGGTTACCTTCTCAGTTTCTTTATTAATTTTATTAGGTTCCAATAGGTCGTAGGTCATTATTTTGTCGTAGTCACACAGATAGGTGGCTCCTATACTAACATTACAAACATTAGTTAAGTTAGTTAAATGGTTTTGTTCATTACAATTTCATATAATACAATAGAAGATATACTTCACTGGTTAACAGTGAGTACACTTTCTATTATTTATTTTTTTATTTCGCGCAGCCAGCAGTAATGTTATCTCTGGACAGCACACACACACAACAATAATGCTACGCCCAGTTCATTGTGTCCACATCTTTAACCAGACCCTTTTACAGCATTAGACGTTTCTCATTAGTCCTCGCAAGCTCGAAACTTGAACAGAGTCGCTTCCGCTTTGCAGGACAACGCTTTCGCCGAGAGGCCCACTGAGATCCCCACGGCATTCCTCACATCCTCCCTTTGTTGTGATTTGGGGCGGCCTCATGGAAATAATAAGCATATGTACAGCTCATGACTTTCTGGATTCGCTTCTTAAGGAACACGTCAATGGCCTTGAAGATTAGAATCTCGCGATATTAATCATTGATAGGGCGCTGCGGCGGCACAACTTTGATGATTTGAAGCCGGTATAGCATTCTTAATGCCGCCTTCCATATGCCGCCTTCAGTATGCCGCCTTCCGTATGCCGCCTTCCTTATGCCGCCTTCCGTATGCCGCCTTCCGTTTATAGCTATACACTATGTCTGTATATATAGTGTTGCACTAGTTGAAAGGTTTTATATACATATTATTATTGTTATTATCGTACAGTGAATAAGAAATAATTATGCACGTACAGTTAGACAGACATAAATAGCACAATAATATAATGTAAGATTTTATATAGTTATTATGTAATAAATAAGTAAATGTATAACTATTTTGGACCAAAAATCAACGACAATAATGATTTATATTACCTGCAATCAATCACAGCACATTTATATTACCTGCAATCAATCACAGCACAATTTCAATTAAAGAAAAAGTGGAAAAATCACAAAATTAATCAGATTTACGAACCAAAATTTACAAATTCTAAAACAGCACTATAAAGTATAAATCACATTAAATTTAATGATTAACATTAAACATATTAAATACATATCAAATTGAATTATTCGTTACACAAAAAGTTTAATATCTGCTCAATTTCCTGTCGACTGAACCCAAAAATTCAATTTCATTTCTGCACAAGTCAATTAACTCCTTTAACTTAACCATATTCAATAAACCCGGTGTCACATTATTGTACCACTTCCTTGATAAAGACCTCTTTGACCGATACCTTCAGTAAATTCAGCGTATTACAGAAATTTACAATGCGGCGGAAATTTGCCCCACTAACTGTTCTACAGTCGAATAGCGTGATATTCGCGAGAAATCTGATACACATAGATATTATTTATCATTGTTTTTTTAAATGGAATTAAATTTTTAAAGATTTAAAATAATTTAGGCAAAAATTAAAAGAAGCGATGTAATTATAATAAATAACAAAATGAGTCGAATTATCGATAGTCCTTATTTGTCTTTCTTGGAGGCAATGTATATTAAGGGCTCATATCGCCTTACATCCATAAATGATCTCGAAATGAGAACAAATTTCCTCTGGGGAGTATGGTTACGGGGGACCGCACTGGAAATAAATCGTGAAGACTTTGTGTGTAATCTCTGGCCAAGTGAAGACTTTGTGTTCAATCCCTGACCAACTGATGTCACTATTATCAACTCGTAAGAGTTTGTGTTTAATCACTGGCCAACTGTTGGCATTATTATCAACTCACACAAATGTCACTTTATTAATTTCTGGTGTCTCCGTGTATTAATTTTACTACTACTATACTACTACATGGTCGAGCGAACTCGGACAGTAGAAATGAGATCCTTCCAGGCTTCCCGATTCTCCATAGTTGTCGCAATTTCGTTTCTCCTAAGTTCAGTATCCCTTTCAAGTTGATCTATATATGTTATGGCCGGTCGTCCACGACTACACTTTCCATGAGTTGGTTGCCAGAAAAGTAGATCTGGTATGACCTCGTCTTTACTTCGCCAGCAGTGCCCACTGAATCTTAATCTGCGTTCACGGAGGGTGGTTGATACAGGTGGTATTGTACCATAAAGCTCGGCGTTTGTCATGTGTTGTCTCCAGCTGATGTTTAGGGCTGCCCTTAGTAGTCTTGTGTAGCAACCATCAATTCGTTGTTCAAGTGATTTAGTCAGTGTCCAGGTCTCACCCCCATATAAAAATACACTTTCCACTGTGGCTCGAAAGAACTTAGTCTTCAGGTGCCTGGAGAGATCTGATTTCCAGATGGTATCCATTTTTGATAGAGCTACCCAAGCCTTTGCTTTCCTAACTTTAACTTCTATGTCCTTTTTGCTACTCTCTATCCATGATCCAAGGTACTGGAAGTCATCGACCTTCCTTAGTTGATTATTATCAATGGTTGTCAAGTTTCCATCAACATTAAAGGTCATGAATTCGGTCTTTGTAGCATTTATATGCAATCCAACCTCCTTAGCAGCCCTCTCCACTTTATTTAGTAGAAGCTGTGCATCTGCTAGGGTATTAGAGAGCAGGGCGATGTCATCCGCAAAGTCGGTGTCTGTGACTGTAGTTGCCGGATATCTACTACTTCTGCGTTCTTGAAGTGTGAATCCCAGGTCTTCACCCTTTGTGGCCGTCCTCATTGCGTAATCCAGCACAATTACATTATTTTGTCGCAAGTAATGGAACGCAACGAAGTCATCAAAACGTACTTCGATTTATCATATACTATTCTTACTACTATACTATTATACTTCGATTTATCATACAAGGAAATTAGTTTTGTGTTGGAGAAGGATCATAATATCCTTATAGGAGTTCGCCAAATTAAACGCGTTATTAATGCTATGGGCCTTTCGCGTCGTGTATATGACGACTTTGACGATGTTTATTCATTTATTCAACATGAATTGAATGGGTCTGGAAGACTTTTGGGCTATCGTATGATGCATGCAAAGTGTAGGCTACATGGTCTCAGGGTTCGCAAGGAAGACGTGCGAGTGATACTTAAGGATTTGGATCCAATCGGTGTCGAATCGTGCCAATCTCTAAGGTTGCATCGAAGATCATATTATGCCTGTGGTCCAAACTTTATCTGGCACATACGGATACGATAAATTAAAACCGTATGGGATCTGTATCAGTGGATGCATTGATGGGTTTTCAAGGAAAATTCTGTGGCTGCGCGTTTATAATAGTAACAACAATCCGAAACTTATAGGTAGTTATTTTTTAGATACAGTCAAACAGCTGAATGGTTGTCCAATTCGAGTTAGGGCGGGCTGCGGGACTGAGAATGGACATATTCGTTGCTACCAACACTTCTTACGGCGAAATGGAACGGATCGATACGTTGAGATTGCCTATTTAGACGGGGCGAGTACTGCCAACCAACGGATTGAGAGTTGGTGGGGAATCCTTCGCAAAGAATGTGCTGAATACTGGATCAATCTTTTTAAAGATTTCATAGACCAGGGGCTTTTTGATGGCACATTTATATCGAAAGCAGTTGTACAATTTTGTTTTACTGCCATTATTCAGGACGAATTGAACTCTGTAAAAGAAATTTGGAACGCACATAGTATTCGTCCAAGTCGCAACCTCAACGTACCACACGGCCGCCCAAATATTATGTACCATAGCCCATGTCTCTGGGGAACAACTGACCAACTTTTTGCCGTAAATAACTCTGATCTAGACACTTGCATCGAAGAAGCAACTTATCGCGAAACTGTGCCCTGTGATATTGATGTGTATAATCTATGTCTTTTATTAATGTCGGAAAACGGTTTGACTGTGCCAAAAAAATGCTTCTGAGGCAATTGCTCTGTACTTGAACTTAATTAAAGAGATAAACGAAATTATATAAGTTAAAGTAGATAATTATAATTATTAATTAATTCTTATTATATTAATTATAATATAATAATTAATTATTAATTATAATTAAGTTAATGATTATAAAGTATTTAATAAGTATAATATTGCAGTAATATTGCAAGTAAATATTCCTTTATTAACATTTATCTGAAAGTTAAAAACATGGTTGGAGTTCCAGTTCCTTATTTCTATCGATCTAATAATAAAGTCATGAGGTAATACAGTCATGTTATTACGCCGTGGTAAATGTAGATACCATTTTAATACATCGTGACAATCGCTCCTTAAACATCTCATAATCTTCTAGAATAGGAAGTGATAACTCGATCGCGCAGGTATTAACCTTCGGCAGTCCAACAGTAAACTCATTTGAACTGTCTTCAGGATGAATAAATGAAATTGACGGTTCTACTTCAAATCCTAATGCAGGTATCGTGTCTGAGCCGGTGACGAAATTCAGGAGATCAACGAGTTGAATGGAACCCGTAAACCCAGAAATCTCAATACCATCTGAAAGTTTTAAATATACCAATTATTATTATTATTAATAGTAATTAATTAAGTTAAGTGATAATAAATAATTAATTAAATAAATATGTCTTTATTTGAAAAAACCGCTTTTTCTCACTAATATTTTTAAAAATGAGTGAATTAAACTAACTTTTTTTCACTAATTTTTCTGAAAATTAGTGAAAAAAAGACTTTTTTTTCACTAATTTTAAAATTTGTTAAAATATACTTATATTTAACCTAACCATAAACAGTGATAATTTTTATGATATTTTTTTCAAATAAAACAATATATTCGATATAAAAATGTAACGGAAAACACCCCTTTTCCACTCTAGCACTCGCTTCGCTCGTGCTAAAAACTTGCCAGCTCGTGTAAAACTCAACCACTCCGGTAGAATAGTTGAATTTCGCTAAACAGAAAATGAGTGTAAAAAACCGGTGTTTTCCGCTTACTTTTTTTTATCGAATAATAGTCCTTTATTGTATTAATTAATAACCAGAAAGGTCTTGGAGAAAGTCCTTCCAGTAAGAAATCGTGCGCCGTTCTCTTCTTCTCCTATTACTCCCTGCCTCATACCACTGTATTGTAAAGAGACGATCAACTATAAATGGATCTAAAGGAATTCGCGCAGATTGGCCAATAAACACGTTTTTAAAAGTGTTCGGCTTCTTGATAATTTCGCGTAATAATCCAAGCGTCTCTAAACCCGCCCGCAATCTAAAAGAAATTAATTACAAACACAATTATTTTAACAAGTACCTAATTTCAAAATAATAAATTACGTAGCTTATTACTTTATTATTATATTATGAATTTTAGGAATAATTTCAAGAATATATTCATAAAAATGAATTAAATAATAAATTTATAATAATATTAATTAACTCATTCCAACATTAATTTTGATTTGCTTCATCAGAAAGGAAAATAAAATAATCAGATACGGAAGAAATCAGAATAGAAAATAAATCAGAAGACAAGCCAAGAAACGTTATAATTACTGTTGCAATGGTTCCCGAATTCGATCGACCACAAGAAACTTGATAAGGCTCTTGACAAGATTGTCCTTGTTTTCGAAGTGGAGAGACAGGTTTATACCGCCAGACATCCCCAGTAACTCTTGTGATTTGGTCACAGCTTCTTTAAATTCTTCCACTGTTTTCGATACAGAGATCTACTTGGATTAAGAATATGAAAGTTATCTATAATTAACATAATTAATAAATAAATTCAATTGCGTGTATTTCCATACAAAGAATATATTCACTCACTTACCGAATAAACTTCTGCCTTCCAATCATAGTCATTAATATCTTCCATAGTAATAGTAACATTTGTTTCTCCGCTACAAACCAACTCAAAAAGTTGAGACGAGAAAAAACTCGGAAATGGGCCACGGTGTACTATCATGTAGGAAATCATACGACCCACAAGCAGGTATCGGTCATTATTTAAACCTAAAATAAAATTAATACAATTTTAATTTAATTACAATATTCTATTAACTATTCCATCGGAGAAAAATTAGATGCTTATTTGACCCCCTAAGGGGTGGGGTAATATAAAATAAAACTTTGTTAAAATAGTAACTTACAGTTATAGTCGAGACTAAGGAATTTTGAGTCGTCCTGTCCACAAAACATTGATGAATCTCTGATTGCAATCATAGCTATCCTCATAAATTCGCGTCAAGGACCACCTTCGTCGATTCCATCTTCGTCCACGAACTTAACATCCAGGCAGCAGCATGGGTCGAAGCTCTTCCTCTCAAATCTACGGAATCCGCCGTCGAGCGCATTGTCTATGTCTACGTTGACTATATTTCGTCCATCACCATCTTCAATAAGTTGGGTTTCAAGTCGCACTAGTATATCTTCCAGCGTTTCATTCAAATCGTGTGGTGGAACTAGTGGTAGAGATTCAGAGAGTCCCGGTAGTTCAGAAAGACAAGGCTCTACAATTTCAACAACTTTGGGTTCACATTTTTTTAATTCTGAAACTGGACTGTAGATAAGAGAAGTCTTTAAACTGTGTAAGGCTTGCTCTCTCTCGTTCACCGTGTTCCCCTCTTGGACCCCTTGGACTCAACGTGAATACAAATACAACCGCAACATGTTTAGCTTCGTAACATCATATAACTCATCGATAGTTATAGAATCGTCTTCGAAACAATTACCCTGAAAGTCCCGGATTTCCAGAATTAAATCCTTCAGGGCTCCTTGAGCGGAAACGCCGCCGGCAAAAAATAACTCTTCTCCGGTCTTCAGTACTTCAGATACAGACGTGTGCCGGTCGACAGTTAGATGTCGAATTCCACCACTGAGGAAGTGCGAATTTGTTTGTAAGTTTCGTCATCCCGAAAGTGCATCCAGCCCAACTCAACACGACGGGTGCGCTTCGACGGACCCGGTTCATTCACCTTCGTCGGATTCTTACGTTTGCTGGAAAGGCGGCTACACAAACGAGCGAGTGTGTCTTCTTTTCGACTTAAACTACCGGCACTTGCAAGGTGAGTTCCGGTACCGGTACAACTCCTGGCGGTTTCATTGAGATTACAAAAAGCGGAAACAAGGACGCGATCGCCATAACATGGTATGTATTCCTGTAATTGAGAATCCGACATTATTCGAACCACGTCTTCATCAACCCTATCCTCACGCATTTTATTTATTAATTCTTCTCGAATACCTCTATTCTTCATGTATTCAAACATGGTAGGGTTTGCCGTACCGGTACCATCCATTATCGTTACTGATAAATAACAGTCCTTAGTACATTGGCCCTAGTCAGATAGTGCAGTAGACCAGTGATGCAGTAGTGGTACCTATATGATTGAAATATAATACCATACCATAGAAATTTGAATTTCCCTCCCCCCTAACACGAAGTTCGTGTTAGTAAGACGAAGTTCGTGTTAGTAAGACGAAGTTCCTGTTAGTAACACGAAGTTCGTGTTAGTAAGACGAAGTTCGTGTTAGTAAGACGAAGTTCGTGTTAGTAACACGAAGTTCGTGTTAGTAAGACGTACTTCGTGTTAGTAACACGAAGTTCGTGTTAGTAAGACAAAGTTCGTGTTAGAATTTTTTTTTATTATTCATGTCACCTTAGGGGCTCCGTATTCTTCTCATGGAATTCCGCACAATAAGTTAGTTAATACTATATCCTGCTGGCTGGCGTTTTCTACACAAGATTTCGAAGCTGCTCGATATATTCTGATGGACGTCCAGACTGGGGACAGAGATGTGACAAATAAGTTTAGTACCAAACATACCAGTGATCCAGAAAAGATACAAGTTAGTTACTGATATAACTAATCTGTTGGAATGTTTGGCTTTTAATGCATTATCAGATGAGAAACAGTGTTTTGTAGTCGATGATTTTTCTGTCTTACCTCCTATAACCCCAGTTTCTAGCGTACTTGCAACCTTGGTTTCTGACATGGCTTCGGTTAAAAACTGTTTGACTGTAATGCAATCAAGAGGTGGGGTGTCATATGCATCAGTGGCATCCGGCAGTCTTAATGCCATTCAATCAATTTTTTTTTCTTAAATCAAGGATGACCGCACACAATTTTAAAATTGTACAATCATAATATACTATACTATAATTTCCCGAGTGAGCATTTTAATCTTTCTTTAAATGTATTTATCTTTTGGAAACAGGAAACTATAGAGTTTAAGACTTAAATTAAGTGCCCTGGCAGGAACCGATAGTAGCAGTGGCTAGTGTTCCCGGTTCCTGCCATTGGTCAATCTTGGGGGGTGGAGGGACTTTGAATCAATTTTCGGTACAGGTTCCACTCTGCTGCACAGGAGGCCAGGCCACCTGGCCGTGAGAGGGATCAGAGTGTTCTCAGGCTGGATGAAAGATCTGTTTCGTTTAATGTTCTTACACCCAGCCCCGGGTCGGGTGGTCAGGGTGGGGCGACACGGTCAAGGTGGGGCAACATGGCGTTACATGGAGCTCTCCCTGTGCGATGTCGAAGGCATGTCAGCTTCTTGCAGGGTGCTTTAACCCCAAAGGAATCCTTGATATACAACTCGAGAATGTCAACAGTTGCCTCTGGAATGATTATTGATACAAATAGTTTAGACACAGGAACAATGGCATGAAGAATGTTATTTTGTTTCGAGCTGGTACCGACAATTGCCACCTGTGCGACGTCGCCCGGTGGCAATTGTCGGTACCTACCTTAAAGTGTAAAACAGTAATATAGGAAACGTACCGCCGTACCGGTGTTCCTCCTTCTATATATTTGATATCTTATATAGTTTGAATATATAATAAATATATTATTATTATAATTATAATTATTATAAATATATATATGCTATACTGCATTATACTGGACGTAGATACATACATTTGTACATTTTCTGTTCAACAGTTTATTGTAATGCTTTATGGGCTAAACGAAATTATTCAGGAATTGTGCATAATAAACTCAGAATAGCGTATAACAATTGTTTTAGGTTACTTTTTCATATTCCGAGAGTAACAAACGGTGAACCAACTAGTATTAGCAGCGCATTCGGGCAATTTAATGTTAAAATGATGGTTCATATTAGATACATGTCAATTGTAAGTTTATTTAAAAGAGTTGATTAAGACTGATAACAAAATATTGAGTACAATTACTAATGTATGCCGTCTGGACAGTACATCCAGAATAAGGGAAATGTGTGACCCTAAGACTTGGGTTTAAGTTGTAATTTTTTTTTATCATTTTGGTCATATTTTTCGGTTATCTGTTTTGTTTTGTGTATTTTTACTATATTGTTTTATAACCAACCTTTATTGTGCTTTACGTTGTTAGCCTGACTGTGTATATTCTGTTTGTTTGTATATGTATTAGTACAGTATTTTTATGGGCCAACTGGGCCTGAAATAAAGCCAATAATAATAATAATAATAATAATAATAATTTGACAGTGGAGACGCAGCGGGAGACGCAGCGGGAGACGCAGCGGGAGACGCAGGCGAATGGGCCCAGGGGAGATAGGGGCAACGTGTCGACTGGAGGGGGGTGTGAAGTGTGAAGAAAGGGGTGAAAGGTATGAGACGAGAAGTGACGGGTGGGGGGGGGGGCTATGGGCACCCCACCACAACCAGCTATTGACGGGTGGGGGGGGGGGGGGGCTACAGGCGCCCCACAGATGTCGGCGGGAAATGCATGTGGTGAGTTAAGGGGGGGGGGGTACACCATTTTGGTCCAAAATATGTCGAAATTTTTTTTATTGTCTATTATAATGCACCATTGAATGGTGTTTCCAAATCTGAAAACCGCTATTTAAAGGCTCTTTTAGTTTTCAAGTTATGTGTAAATTTCCATTTCGTGATTCCTATTGAAATTACTATTACTATGTATAATGAAAGGTCAATTATCTCCAAATATTTTTTTCATGAAATTGTCAACTTCAAAACCCTACTACTTCTACAATTTTTGAGTAATTAGTCTGAAACTTCCTGTGGGTGTCTAGATAGTCACCCTGCATAAAAGTATCAGGCAACTTTTCGAAATTTTTTGTTAATAAAATTTAATACTATTTATAAAAAACCTAAAAATTAGCATAAATTTGCAGCGCCACCTAGCGGTGTAGAATTATTTTCACAAAATTTCGCCTGATAGTTATGTTGCCCCATCTTTGATCTATCATATAAAAAAACTTTCATGTGATTAGGTTCAAAACTGTAAAAGCCTTAGGGTTTTAAGCGCAACCAAGTTTTTTTTATTGTTAACTAGTATTAACTAATATTAAATAGCGGAAATTTTTTTTTTTCTAACCTGTCAAGTAGAATAGCATCTTAGGCACTTATATGCCAAATTTTAGCAAAAACCAAACAATTTTGAAACGCTGAGAGTGATAAATCGAAGAGTTGTCCGAAAATGGTGTACCCCCCCTTAAGTGAACCGTGGCACCCGACGATGGAGGAGAGTAGAAGGGCAGCAAATATCTACGTGGCCGTACAACTGGGTAAAGGGAAAAACGTTCACGCCGCAAGCGGCCAAACGAAGGAACGTCAAACTCATTCGGAAAACGAAAGGAGAATGGTAGAGTTCATCCGGGAGGTGGACACGAGATCTCATGAAATCTGGACGAAATACACAAGACGCTATACAGAGAGCGTTATAATCCAAACTACAGGTGCTAGCTACATAGAAAGCATGTGCATATATGGGATGGGACACATAAGACCATAGATTGCGACCAGTGGCAGGCACTGCTGAAAGAAGATCGATTAGCCTATACAGGGAGATTTGGGTTATGCCACAGATGCACAGTGGGAGGACATAAGAAGGTTAGGTGTTGAGAGAACCCACCAAAGTATGCCGAGACTGATGAAACTGGAGGCCAGACCAGGATGGCGACGAGCACCACAGGAGTAAGGAGGAAGAGAACAGTACTACTCGGAGTAGTACTGGTGAGGATAATTGGAGAAAATGGACTATCGGTTACAACATTAATATTAGTCGATAGCGGAGCAGTGTTCACGCTAATGGAGAGTTGGGAGGCCAAGAAGATAGGGTTGAAGACCAGGCCAAGTAAAATAGCAGTGACCACGATATCGAGCAAAAACGAGGTCATGAAGATGAGGACGGGACAGTGTGAAATTGAAGCGACAACACCAGGGTTTGACTATGGGGCTATGATCGAACCCATCCAAATAATAGACTCAATCAACATCAATGCCAGACGACCTGCAAAGATCGAGATCGAACAATACCGGTACCTGGATGTCCTTGACTTCTCCGTACCCAAACTATATGTCCCGAAAGTGTGTCTCATAATCGGCATGGATTGTCTGACAGCCCACGAGAGGCTGCAAACCATCTTCGGTGACAATAAAAAGCAAGACCCGGTGGCCATTCTTACGCCATTCGTATGGACGCTCAGTGGCCCAATGAAGATGAAGATCCTGTTTAGCGTGTCCGAATCCTCAGGATGCATGCTGTCCAGTACCGTTGAGGACATAGAGCAGAAGCCAAAAATGGGCAATGTGGAGGTCCCATATGGGAAGCGGCCCAAGCAGAAGTCAAACACGGGCGATGGGGAGATCCCATATGAGAAGCAGCCCGGGGAAAGATACCAGGAGTCAGAAGCGGGTATGGATCTGGATCCACGTATAGTGGAAAGGGTGGAAGATGAATCCGGAGAAATGTGGGCGGAGGAGAATGGGTTCGACTCACAGGACCTAGAAGCAATGGGGTGGAACAAAGATGTTCCTGGCGAGTATCAGTATGAGGATGGGGAAGGGCGGATGGCGAGATATCCGGAGAAATGTCCCGAAGAGACGCCGGTCCGGTACAAGGATGGGGAAGATTGGACGGCGAGATATCCGGAGAGATGTACGGAAGAGACGCCGATCCAAATCAGAAGTATACAGATACCCCTACGTATAGGACGTAAGAACGTTAATCCAAAGGGAAAGGAGCCGATGATAAAGGTTGACAAAGGAAACAGGAAAGTTAGAGGAGACGTGTTGTACATGGGGCTGGCAGAGTGCGAGGGGGCATTAAATGATAAGCCATTATGCGCACTGAAGGATGACCAAGGGTCATTGGGAGCTTTAATGCCGGCGCACATATTGAGGGGGAGGCCGGCAGAGGTGACATGTACCAGTGAGGATGATATGAAGGGTGGCATTTTTCCGCCAGGGGACGATGATGAGTTCTGAGAGGTGACGGAAAGACCCGATCTGAAGATGGAGGAGAAGGGAAGGTCAGATCCAAGATAATTGGAATTGGCAAGGAGAGTGGGGCGAAGAATAAGAGGACCTACAGGGGGGCAGTGGGAGAGTTGCCTGCTGGAAGAATCGCCCTTAGGTTGATGAGTCATCCAATAAATTGGACTGAGGGAAGTGGGAATGAGGGTGATACACCCTTCCCATAAAAATAAAAAATAAAAAAAAATAATAATAATATCTAGGAGTAGCTAGTTATAATTACGTACGTCCGATGGGTACAAATGTCCAATACATACGTAGTACACAACACATGTACTAACATATGGAACAAACATACCAACATACATAATAGGAGTAGCTAGTTACAATTACGTATGTTCGATGGGTACAAAAATGTACAATACATGTGTAGTACACATGTACTAACGTATGGTACAAATGTACCAAAGTACATAATTTACGCACTAACGCTGGGTCAATGGGACCATACGTATGCACTAACGCCGGGTCAGTGGGACCATACATACGCACTAAAGCCAGGTCAATGGGACCATACATACGCACTAATGCCGGGTCAATGGGACCATACATACGCACTAACGCCGGGTCAATAGGACCATACATACACACTAAAGCCAGGTCAATGGGACCATACATACACACTAACGCCTGGTCAATGGGACCATACATATGCACTAACACAGGTCAATGAGACCACACATACGTAATAATGCCGGGTCAATGGGACCATATAGAGCCTAGCTGGAGTCATGATTAGGGGTTAAGAGTGGAGGGGTAGGCCAACCCAGATTGTGTGGTCATTGAACAACAGGGTGGAGTTTAGGATTTATTGTAAGAGCTCATATCCCGCAGGAAAAGAATCATCCATACGGGCGCTACCGGGGGTTTGAGTAGGAGGGAGACTTGATGGGACCGTGGCTTGTGTGGGCTAAGAGGGGTGTAGAGTGAGAATAAAAGGGGTGAGTATGAGAGGAGCATGGGGAGGAGGTGCTGGAGTTTCGAGGAAACGTAAGAGGTGCGTGATCCAAGTGTGGGGGAGCGAGCAGAGGGGAGCATAGCCTCTTTTAAGAATTTTTTACTGGGCGGCACAGTCACTCGCCATGGCAAATTGTATGAGTGGGGGGGGGGGGGGGGGGGGGGGTGAATTTGATACACATTTTTAATGTGTGTGAACGAAAAACTATTAAGCATACTGTAATATATTGTTTATTGACAATAATGGATATAATTTCTATAAGAAGCAACAAATAATTTTACAAAACTTAATTAAATCATTATTATACATAAATATAAAATTATAATACCAAGTTACTATTTAAACTCGGTTTCATTTCAACATTAGGGGCAACCTTTATACGTTAATAAAATGCATCTTAAAGATCAACTACATACAAATCTTCGACGGCCTCAGAAAGTCGAAAATAGTCGAGCAAACACGGGGAGTTCTTCAGGGAGACAGTCTCAGCCCCCTGCTGTTTATTCTGTTCATATTTGACATTGTCAGCCACATTAAAGGTTATCGTTCATATGCGTACCGATGGTGTTACAGTGGTGGTGTTTTCTAACCAAAACAATAAACTATTCTCCATTACTTAATTAACGGAAAGGAGCAGGTTACAGTGGTGGGCTTTTCTAACCAAAACAATAAACATTATCTCAATAACATAGGGTATTTCATACTTATAGTCTTATTTTTGCAATACGAAAATACCATCGGTACGGATATGAACTATAACTACATTAAACGTGCAATTGCCCACATCGGTAAACTCATAATATTGACGATCTCTTGTTTTACGGAGACTCCCGGGAGGCAGCGCAGGCCGGGCTCGACGCGGTCGCAGTTTGGTCGGCAAAAAACGGTCTCGATGTTCCGTCGTGGCGGTCGCCTCGCCAACGCCGACAAGTTCACGTACAACGGAAACCCGGTTGAGATTGTCAACTCTAACAAATATCTCGGCATCACCCTGCAGACGACACTGTAGCATGTACACACATGTAGCGGCAACTATGTGCAAAGCAGTCATGGCCATCCACTCAATTAACAAACCCGAACTGCTATCACTTACTACATCTATCAAATTGTTCCAGATAAAGATTTTACCAATCGTACTCTATGGTTGCAGGGAAATCTGGCCGTTCCTTACTGTAGCCAATATGATCGCAATCGACAAGATTAAATCTACTTACTTAAAGAAAGCGCTTTGCCTACACAAGTCAACCCACAACCGGCTAGTCATTGCACTCTGTAATGAACGGACTCTCGTCGCAGACATCGTCGCCAAACTCCATCTTCCACTAACTGCAAACTCTTATAAGCTGTACATATACTAATTAGTTTATTGTTTTGGTTAGATTCAACCCGTCTGTAACCTGTGTTTTTTTTTGTGAAAACCTGATATTCTTCACATGGGGGTAACTGCAAAGTGAAATATAACGGCAGAAAGTCTGGTATTCTTCACATGGGCATAAATATACTTATTAAAAATAATATAATTAAATTTATAAGAAAAATAATATCAGTATCATAAATAAATAAATAAATATACAGTATCATAAAAATCATTATTAAAACTTAATAAATTATTATTAGTAAAATAATAATAGTATTATTATAATTATATCAAATTATTAATAAATGTACATAGACGAACCCTAATTAAGTAGTTACACACTTAATTTTCAAAACCAATTTATTACATAATAAAGCAATGATGCAATGTAAGCCCTGCCGTCTCGGGGTAGTTTATAATGACTAATAAACTTCTAAATATCTCCTGAATACTAATTGTAACATATACTGAAAACTGACTACTCTTAACAGGGGTAGGGGGCTAAAGGTGCCAGACAGGTAAGTATGGTGATAGCAAGCAGCCTTGGAAGTTGGAACTATCCAATATCCATCTGAGGCACCAATTAACTGCAGTAAGACTATCAGGAATCTATAGACATCTACACAATGATTGGACCAAAGGCGACCTTTACTAACATTAGTAAAGGTCGCATTGGGTTGGACACTGACTCATCCCTCCACTACTACTACTGTACTATGGCTATCACCCATTGAAGTCTCTGTGCTGTCAATCACTTATTCCTTTAGAAGTTTATGTAGGTACTTTACTGGGATTGATACATATTAGATTGGTCGCTGGCTGAGGCTAGTCCAGATATAATATATTAGGAAGGCACTCTGGCTGTGACTGGGCGGCAAATTGATTCAACTGGGCGGCACTTGTGCCGCCTAGTGGCAAAGTTAAACGAGGCTATGGAGGGGAGGATGAGTCCTATGGGACTATTGAGTGAGGAAAAGGTGCGATCGTCTAAACAGAGACGCCAGATGACTTGGTACAGCTTAGCTCGCAGATGTACCAAGGATGGGTAGTGAGAACAAACCCATGGGGACCAGTCTGGAATACTGGTCCCAAGAAAAATATACCACCCCACATCCAATACTAGATTGGATTCCAGCGGAATTGGAGTGCACTTTAGGTTGATGCTATCTTCTCACCAGGAAGATAGCATGGGGGGGGGGGTGGTGTGAGCAGATCCAATTCGCTGCACTACCCAGCGGAAATTGGGGAATGTGGCTTTTTACCAATTATAGTTGGTTAGGTGACATTACAAATATAATGTCACCTAACAACCAACAAAGGCAATATACATTACCAGCCACAGGGAGAGATGCCAGCGCACAGCTCATCTCAGGGTAGAAGCTAGCATAGGAAAAAGGAAGGTAGGTTTGGCCAAGGGGATAGATCAACCAATGGAGGGACAGCATGTGTCCAATTACGGCCATCCACTGGTTGGCCAAACCTGGGTAGTTAATGTGTCCCATGTGGGGTGAGACACGTAGTCGGCGAGCCTTGGCATACGGTTCATATAGGGCAAATGGAGCATGTCCGTCTGTCTGTCTGTCTGTCTGTCTGTCTGTTGTCTGTCTGTCTGTCTGTCTGTCTGTCTGTCTGTCTGTCTGTCTGTCTGTCTGTCTGTCTGTCTGTCTGTCTGTCTGTCTGTCTGTCTGTCTGTCTGTCTGTCTGTCTGTCTGTCTGTCTGTCTGTCTGTCTGTCTGTCTGTCTGTCTGTCTGTCTGTCTGTCTGTCTGTCTGTCTGTCTGTCTGTCTGTCTGTCTGTCTGTCTGTCTGTCTGTCTGTCTGTCTGTCTGTCTGTCTGTCTGTCTGTCTGTCTGTCTGTCTGTCTGTCTGTCTGTCTGTCTGTCTGTCTGTCTGTCTGTCTGTCTGTCTGTCTGTCTGTCTGTCTGTCTGTCTGTCTGTCTGTCTGTCTGTCTGTCTGTCTGTCTGTCTGTCTGTCTGTCTGTCTGTCTGTCTGTCTGTCTGTCTGTCTGTCTGTCTGTCTGTCTGTCTGTCTGTCTGTCTGTCTGTCTGTCTGTCTGTCTGTCTGTCTGTCTGTCTGTCTGTCTGTCTGTCTGTCTGTCTGTCTGTCTGTCTGTCTGTCTGTCTGTCTGTCTGTCTGTCTGTCTGTCTGTCTGTCTGTCTGTCTGTCTGTCTGTCTGTCTGTCTGTCTGTCTGTCTGTCTGTCTGTCTGTCTGTCTGTCTGTCTGTCTGTCTGTCTGTCTGTCTGTCTGTCTGTCTGTCTGTCTGTCTGTCTGTCTGTCTGTCTGTCTGTCTGTCTGTCTGTCTGTCTGTCTGTCTGTCTGTCTGTCTGTCTGTCTGTCTGTCTGTCTGTCTGTCTGTCTGTCTGTCTGTCTGTCTGTCTGTCTGTCTGTCTGTCTGTCTGTCTGTCTGTCTGTCTGTCTGTCTGTCTGTCTGTCTGTCTGTCTGTCTGTCTGTCTGTCTGTCTGTCTGTCTGTCTGTCTGTCTGTCTGTCTGTCTGTCTGTCTGTCTGTCTGTCTGTCTGTCTGTCTGTCTGTCTGTCTGTCTGTCTGTCTGTCTGTCTGTCTGTCTGTCTGTCTGTCTGTCTGTCTGTCTGTCTGTCTGTCTGTCTGTCTGTCTGTCTGTCTGTCTGTCTGTCTGTCTGTCTGTCTGTCTGTCTGTCTGTCTGTCTGTCTGTCTGTCTGTCTGTCTGTCTGTCTGTCTGTCTGTCTGTCTGTCTGTCTGTCTGTCTGTCTGTCTGTCTGTCTGTCTGTCTGTCTGTCTGTCTGTCTGTCTGTCTGTCTGTCTGTCTGTCTGTCTGTCTGTCTGTCTGTCTGTCTGTCTGTCTGTCTGTCTGTCTGTCTGTCTGTCTGTCTGTCTGTCTGTCTGTCTGTCTGTCTGTCTGTCTGTCTGTCTGTCTGTCTGTCTGTCTGTCTGTCTGTCTGTCTGTCTGTCTGTCTGTCTGTCTGTCTGTCTGTCTGTCTGTCTGTCTGTCTGTCTGTCTGTCTGTCTGTCTGTCTGTCTGTCTGTCTGTCTGTCTGTCTGTCTGTCTGTCTGTCTGTCTGTCTGTCTGTCTGTCTGTCTGTCTGTCTGTCTGTCTGTCTGTCTGTCTGTCTGTCTGTCTGTCTGTCTGTCTGTCTGTCTGTCTGTCTGTCTGTCTGTCTGTCTGTCTGTCTGTCTGTCTGTCTGTCTGTCTGTCTGTCTGTCTGTCTGTCTGTCTGTCTGTCTGTCTGTCTGTCTGTCTGTCTGTCTGTCTGTCTGTCTGTCTGTCTGTCTGTCTGTCTGTCTGTCTGTCTGTCTGTCTGTCTGTCTGTCTGTCTGTCTGTCTGTCTGTCTGTCTGTCTGTCTGTCTGTCTGTCTGTCTGTCTGTCTGTCTGTCTGTCTGTCTGTCTGTCTGTCTGTCTGTCTGTCTGTCTGTCTGTCTGTCTGTCTGTCTGTCTGTCTGTCTGTCTGTCTGTCTGTCTGTCTGTCTGTCTGTCTGTCTGTCTGTCTGTCTGTCTGTCTGTCTGTCTGTCTGTCTGTCTGTCTGTCTGTCTGTCTGTCTGTCTGTCTGTCTGTCTGTCTGTCTGTCTGTCTGTCTGTCTGTCTGTCTGTCTGTCTGTCTGTCTGTCTGTCTGTCTGTCTGTCTGTCTGTCTGTCTGTCTGTCTGTCTGTCTGTCTGTCTGTCTGTCTGTCTGTCTGTCTGTCTGTCTGTCTGTCTGTCTGTCTGTCTGTCTGTCTGTCTGTCTGTCTGTCTGTCTGTCTGTCTGTCTGTCTGTCTGTCTGTCTGTCTGTCTGTCTGTCTGTCTGTCTGTCTGTCTGTCTGTCTGTCTGTCTGTCTGTCTGTCTGTCTGTCTGTCTGTCTGTCTGTCTGTCTGTCTGTCTGTCTGTCTGTCTGTCTGTCTGTCTGTCTGTCTGTCTGTCTGTCTGTCTGTCTGTCTGTCTGTCTGTCTGTCTGTCTGTCTGTCTGTCTGTCTGTCTGTCTGTCTGGTAAATGTTTGAACGCGAATTTCTCTGCATCGCTGGTTCGGAATTGAACCAAACTTAGTAGGTAAGTAGTAGAGAGAAAGTTTAGAAAGTTTGTAAAGTTTGGTGAAAAATCATGCAGTCTGACGTCAGCTACGACAGATTATGTGGTTTTAGAAAATGTTAAATTTCTCGGGAAGGCCTCATTTTCCTGAGCTGAAATTTTGGTGGCCTGTAGAGAATCATGAAGTCTATCTTTTACGAAATTGAAAAGTTAAGACATTTAATTGGGGATCCGCTAGAGACTCAGAAGTAATGACATAGGCCTACCGGTACGGTACTGCTGTACAGTGCTGCACTGGGAAGTACGAAATTGCAGAATAACAATTTGACACCACCTAGCGGATTAACATATGATTGTATATCGAATGAAAACATTTATAGCATGGGATATTGGGTCCAAACTAGACATGCCCTATTTGCTCTATATGAACCGTATGCCAAGGCTTGCCGACTACGTGCTGCGCGAAGTCCCCACGAACGTGTAATATATAACCATTACTCTGTCAATTGTGCTTTAGTTGGTATATTGGATGAGCAGAAGTCGGGTGGTTTTCAACCATCGTCATTGTCTGCTGTCATTATGTTACTGATTGTGCTATACTACCGGTACTTGTATACTTATCAGAGATTAACAACATTAACACCAAACTCTTTTATTATAACCGGCCTTCGGCCTTCAGTCATTCAGCCACAACAAGCGGACGCGGCGACACGTATTAAACCAAGACAAAACCCAGTCGGGATTCCCTCGCCAACTCGGGGATCCCGTCACAAGAGTAAAACTGGTAAGCTTACTGATTCTGCTAATTATAGACCCATTTCGTTGACGTCTATACTTAGTAAACTATTTAAAGTAATTCTTTTACAAAGAATACGGGTTTTTCTGGACACTGGTAGTCATCAATTTTGATTTAAAAAGGATATGGGTACGGAAATGGCTATTTACGCAATTAAGAAAATAATTAATTATTTCCTGGTTCGGGGATCTAGTGTTTACATATGCTATTTGGACGCCTCCAAGACCTTCGATAGCGTAGACCATGGTAAGCTGTTTAAATGCTTACTTGTTAAAACTTGCTAAATTATATATCGTTAGGGTGATCCTATACTGGTATCGCAATATTAATATGTTTGTGCGTTGGAATGGTGTCTACTCCGAGGTATTTCATTGTACTAATGGTGTTATCCAGGGTAGTATATGCTTGCCGTGCTTCTTCAATATCTTTATAGATAGATTACAATGGTTCCTTATCGCCCAGCAAGGAGAGCTTGATAGACGTGTTGATCAGATCCAACTACCTCCCACAAAACATGAGACTAGGAGACAAGCAATGATGGCTACCACAGTTTCTGACGAGCCTCTACCGGCGACGGCACTCGTTGAGGGAAGATGGGCAGCAAAGAAGAGGAAGACCTAGAGAGAAACATTCCAAATAAAACTCCCATAGAACATTATACAGTATATTTAGGATTACATATAAAAACAAACTCTAGGACTAAATAATAAAAATAAATAAAACTCATAGTAATAAAATTATGGGAAATGCCCCCCCCCCCCCCCCCCCCCCTCATCTCCAAAAAATGATGCTGCAAAGGGTAATTTGGGGGGAGTGTTCGCGTTATTTCAATTTGGCACCGGGTATCCACCAAATTTATACATTAATCCCAAATGAAAATTCCAAATATACCCGGTGGGCAAAAAACTAGAAGTTATGAAACCCAAAATTATTCGATCCCGGGCTGTTTTTCAGGAAGGCTGACCATGAAATTGTCGGCTTTTAAAAGTTAAAAGGAGCCCTGAAGTCCAAGAAATCATGTACCTGGCTTCAGGTAGAGTTCCTGACAGCCTAGCCTAGTGCGAAGGGACAACTTATTCCTTTACATTCTTTTACTGTGCGTAGTACGAGCCTGAAAAGGACTCGGAAACAATCGGCATAGCGCTCTGCAAAGGACTGACACTGACGGAGCGGGGTTTGTGATCTATGAAGTTATTACGAGCCTGAAAAGGACTAGGAACGCAACGGAAAACCATACTTCCTCGCTTGACCGACAGAGGTCAAGCGTTTGTAGTGTACGGAGCTATTACGAGCCTGAAAAGGACTTGGAACGTAACGGAAAGCTTCATCCATATAATTGCAGTCATACGCTAGAGAACGGTTCGTCAGTAAAATGTACCAAGCGTCTACTCGATTATTAGTTACAATGTTATGGACTAGTGTAGTGTCACACTGTGTAGAATGGGTTGGGGGGGGGGGGGGGGGGGGGGGGGGTACGCACCATTGCCTTCCAGATGATTTATTTTGCCATGTGGCTAATTTTCAAACGGCTCCATTCCTACTGTAGGCCCTACAGTTTCATAAAAATGTTTTCTGCATAAACCTATAAATGTTTCTCCATTTTGTCCTGTGAGCTTCTATCATGTGCCACATGGCGACAGCAACATTCACCATCCGCGCTCAACATAATTTGTATGCTGCAATAAAAAACGAAGAAGTAGAAATTATATTCTCGGAATTCGGACCGCCCCCAAGGACGACTTGGGCATCTCATCTGCCGATCTGGTCTATGGTCCCTCCCCCCCCCATCCCTGGGCGAGTTCCTCCCACCAACGCTACTCCCTGAATACTTTTTCCGTCGGTAGATGTGTCAGTCTCTTTCTTCATATACAGATTCGTAGACAACGGTAATATAGAACCTACGAAATTACTCTCGGACTGTGTGACCAAGTGTTTGCAATTGCTATTTAAATAACCATTTCAGCAACCGCTACCCATGATCATGAGTGCTACCACGAGCCTATTAAAATTATTTCAATTTGTGTGAAAATAATTGGGGCAAGAACAATGGTAGTATAGGCCTCTCTGGCAGGACCTGCACTTGGCCGAAAAAAAACCCAAACAATAAAACGAAAGGTAGGCACTTTTGCGAGCTCCTAAACGGCTTTTAAAAGTATCTCAAAATATTTCCAAGTGCTAACACACTTCGTTTCTCGCTCGCGATGACTGATTTGAACTAGTTCGCCTAAAACACGGTCCTAAAACGACTTGTACTTTATGGACGTCCACACCCCTTTCCAGATAGTACAAAAACACACACAGTGATTTCTATTTTTCAGATGTTATTAATGTCTTCCTTTGTATAAAAATAGCGAACTGTACGTAACACCATAGAAAACCCTCTGGGAAGTGGGAAAACGAGAAACCGGGTGAGGGGTGCTTTGGGTCCGTTAGGATCCAAAGTATAGCCTCGAAAAATAATCCGAAAAATACACAATAGTATCAAAATAGGTCTGAAAATAACAGATAAAGGTCGTAACACAATCGTAAAATAATTGCTGCGGCTTCTGACGCTATTGGAAAGCTTGTAGCTAAAAAAAATTAAGAGCAAAAATAAAAATAATTTCTGACTCACCCATTAAGGAGGTTGAGTGAAACTATCTCTATTTCAAATTTTATGCAATCTCATTGAGATTTGTAGACATATTTGTGGGCGGGGCAGCTACCAGAATAACGACACTATATTCTAGGACCTCGTATACAGGCAGGTTCGCTATAAATAAATACTATACAGATTGCATATTTTGGTCACAGATACTATAGCAAAAATGAACAGAGCAGGAATTTATTTATAGATTAACCCTATTAGTAACGGCCTATAAAATGTTGTACAAATACCGAGGGGTCATATTGACCCCCCCCCCCCCCCCCCCCTCTAAAATCTACAAATTTTAACGAAAACGTCTGATTTATTGTTTGTACGTAGGTATCACTAGTCTGGATCCGACCGAAAAAAAAAATTTTGAAAAAATCTACTGTGGTGGTTATATTGCAGCACCAAAATTACAAGTAACAGTGCACAATTTTCACAAAATTTGAAAGTTACATTTTTCGGCTAATTGTTTTTCAATACAGATTTTCTGGGGCGCAAAATACATTGGAAAATGATATGATTACTATAAATGGCTGTTTAGTCCTCTCTGCGTAGGAAAAAATGAAAAAAACAAGTAACCAGCACTTTTCAGTTAGAAAACAAACTTTTTAATTCACTTATACGATGCTACTGTATCAATTCACATTTTCAGGTTTTCTAGGGCGTTGATTCTAATGGAACACATTTCTAATATGCCAGATCATTGCTACTTGTATTTTTCGGCGTAATTTGGCAAGTTTTGGTGCTAGCACCAAATTTCGTACCCATCACCAAAAAGTACAACTTTGCGATGTCCAGTGCTGTTTTTATTGATTCCATCGTATTCAGGACCCTCATAAACCCGTATAACGCAAGAAACAAGATGATACTATCTATTGATCAATTTGCTTATTTTCCAAAATTTGGTGCTGGCACAACAATTTTCACCCTCCGGCGAAAAATACAAGTTTGAAAATATCTTTGAAAATATATGAAAATATGGAAACATAGACTACATATACTATGAAAATATCTTATGCAATTTTTTACTGATTCCATTGAATTCAGAATCTTCACAAACCCGTATAACGCAAGAATCAAGGTGACACAATCAATTGATATATTTGATGGTTTTCAAACTTTGGTGCTAGCACCACATTTTGCACATATTCCATTGAATTCAGAACAGCCATAAACCGCTAAAACGCAAGAAATAATTTGTCACAAGCAATTTTATCTATTGAATGGATTTTAAAAATTTCGTGCTAGCACCAAAATTTGCACACAGCACCGAAAAATACAAGTTTGATACGCTTGGTGCAACTCGTATATATTTCATCGAAACCAGAACCCCAAAAAACCCCAATTGCGTAAAAAGCAAGTTTCAAACAATCAATTTACAAAATTGACATATTTCAAAATTTGGTGCTGGCACCAAAATTTGGCACCCACCGAAAAAAACAAGTTTGAAATTTCTAAATCAATTTATATGAATTCCATCCAATTGCTAACACCAAAAAACCGGTGTAAATAAAAAATAGAGATGTTACAATTCATATTTAATGAAATGTAATTTTCAAAAAACGTCTCAAAAAAGTGCCAAAAGTAGGGTTAAAAAATGGTGCTATAACTCGAAAACTACCCAATATTTTTGAAAACAGTTTTCACTACTAGGAAGACAATAGATTTTTAGGAACAGTCATAAAATTTCAGATTCCCAACTGCGTTTGTTTCAGAATTATAATAAAAAAACTACTGGGGGGGGGGGGGTCATATTGACCCCCCACCCCCCGGGTTTAATAGGGTTAACAATTAATGCTTTATTAATAATTAATTAATGATTTATTTTGATTCATTGGTTTTCTGAATACATACAATGGATTAATTGGTTATAAATTGTTGAATATTTGTGTAGAATTTATGTAAATTACTTTGCGCTCTAAAACTGAAAGCAAAGTAATTTCCAACATTGTAGCTGACGGGGTTTTATTATAACTTATAATGGTATATTAATGAAATCTATAATTCATTATAAACCAAACAGAATTTACATGTTCATAATTTTAGAATAATTAAGTAAATTAATAGTTTTAGTTAGTAAGGCCTACTATAATTGGAGTCACTTTTGTATAATAAAATTATTGGATCAGTTCGTAAAACCGAATGACTACCGAAGTACAAAAACCGAAATAGCAGTTATGAACGCCATAATCCCTCCAGCCAGCACTCATCTACCTTCCCCTTAATGTCGTAGCCGCGGATCCCGAGCCATAGCCCACGCCATGAACGACGGCCACTGCGGAGACAGAGCGAGCTGGACCAGAGGAGCGCCAATTGAAGTCGCCGCCTTACACCCCCTAACAGACATGCGAGGCCTCGTTCTCTCATTCCCTGGTGTTTGGTAAACAGGACCTCGGCTATGTACTTTAGAGGATCTGGGCCACACGGCACTCACGGGGTTTTATTTAAGCGTGTACGCGGATTGGTTGACTCCTTAACATAGATCTGTTACCGGTTTGGTGTAGTTGTTACCATCTCCTTCCATCCAATTACGTCCATCCAATAGTATTGCCTGCCGCCATAGGATTTCTATTCTTAATGGGAAAATATTCCAAGTTGGCGACATTCGACGGCTCTCATCGAAATAAATGACACAGTTTACTAAGGTAAGAGCAATTAAAACCAATTGAAAACAGTCAGAAACTTTTTTGGTATTCATTCGCTTATATGATGGTGGAACAGGATAAATAGCGGTAGCTAGCGAAATGCTTGTAAATCTTAATTGATGTTCTATGGAGCATCATCATCGTTTTTCACTTTTTAGCATTCATCATCGTGTAGATATTTTGCGCTATTCCACATTATCTGTGCTTTCCGCTTCACCTGTCGTTCGACTTCTGCATTATATAAGCCGTTTCTACTTCACTGTAAATAAGCTTCATTTATTTTCTGTATATTTATATTTTACTGTACGTCATAATGTTACCTTACTTTACTATGGCTTTGGTTGAAATAAATATAAATAATAATAATAAAACAGTATCTGAAGTTATTATAAAAAGATTGTAGGCTTAAAAAGACTTTCTTAAATTGTTAATTTTTTGCCCGAATATATCCCAAAATCCCAAAAAATATTTTTTTGAATTACTTAAATTTTACTACATAATGTCTGCATATATATGCAGATATTGTTCGCGCTTTCAGACCTTTAGCAGTTTAACCTGCCAAATTAGGATGTCTTCTAGATAATAGATAGTACGACAAATGTTTGATACACTACATTAGCCGAAACCAGTCTATGCGCGATCATTCACCCGCTGGATATACCCGGGAGACTGGATTCGGAAGCCTAATCGTATTGCGGGATAGACCTACTGTATTATTCGACTGATCTTGATATATAATATATCTACACACACCGAAATTTCCTCAGACCTAACAACAGCCAGACAACTATCCAGCCTACAAATTATCTAAATAAGAATTATACGCTACCTGTACAGACTACACAAACAAAGTACAGACCAAACGATGGCAGACTACTATCAAGCCTAAATAAACTATAGTATATGCAGACTCCGAAATGATTAGTTAGTATGCGTTCTAACCTAGTAGTACGACTTATTCTTTCAAAGGGGGTTTACCTCACAGCATTTGAAGCCCCTACATTCCTAACTAGCACTTTATCAGACAGATGCTCTACACACACTGCAATCCGTTCAGACTTAACAACAGTTAGACAACAGTCAAGGCTACAAATTATCTGTACAATCTGAGCAGGCTTACACGCCTTCTGGTCAATATTGGCCTACAAATAAATAAAACTTGACAGAAATAAGTAAAATCTCAATAAAAAACCAGGGCGGGCCCTCCCTGATTTTAAATTAAGGCCTACTGGTATATAATAATCAAAATCGAATAATACTGCTGTACCTGTACTGCTGTAGGTACCGGTCCGGGTGGTTAGGTAGTCAGGCCTACTGGGTACCGGTTGCCGGTACTTCAGCTTTATTGCCTACTGCAATACAGAAGCAATATCCGTTATTGTTCTTACCAGAACAATATTAAACTGTATTTATTGCCTACCCTGCAATCCGAACTTTATATCCGTTATTGTTCGCGCTTTCAGACCTTTAGCAGTTTAACCTGCCAAATTAGGATGTCTTCTAGATAATAGATAGTCTTTAGCCTACGACAAATGTTTGATACACTACATTA
Source organism: Nemertoderma westbladi (assembly GCA_032718475.1). Taxonomy (NCBI): domain Eukaryota; kingdom Metazoa; phylum Xenacoelomorpha; order Nemertodermatida; family Nemertodermatidae; genus Nemertoderma; species Nemertoderma westbladi. The sequence continues at coordinate 27,115 of JAUCBJ010008889.1, read as the reverse complement.
GCCGAAACCAGTCTATGCGCGATCATTCACCCGCTGGATATACCCGGGAGACTGGATTCGGAAGCCTAATCGTATTGCGGGATAGACCTACTGTATTATTCGACTGATCTTGATATATAAATCTCTGACAATATTATTCACTTTCGGGAAATATTAACAGTTCCTTTAGGACGTGGCGCTCTAAATATATAAACAGAGTTATGGCTTAAACCAGACGCAACGGGATGGCTATAGATTCACGTATATGGCGCATTCTTTAGGAGATGCTTCGTTATCAATCACAATCATACACAATGCTGCACAATACTGCACTCTAATCTGCCGACCTTCACTAATTTTAGTCACATATAAGGAGAACAACAGACAATACGTATAGGGCCTATAAAATAGCATTAGATTCACTTCAAACCACTTAATGTAAGTCGCAATCGTTATATGTATCCGGTCTCTCTAACCTTTAGTATATCAAGAAGATTGGGGTGTCTGATTGTTTATCAGTATTCCGAATATAATATTTCATCAACAAATATAATGAATAACCGACAGCAAAGCAGTAATGTTAAGTAAGTTAGTGTGATAAGAATTGATATGGTTTGATAACGGATATACGCTCTATAATTAAGCCTACTAATGTTAAGCTAAAGACTGAAACACGGAGGTTCCACGCCGGTGTTGTAGGCTGTGGAAGAAATCATATACTGACTCACTTCCCTAGTTTCTATATACCATCTCCAACACAGAGGCAAAAAACGCTCTGATTGGTCGACCGAACAAAGAGAGAACAAAGAACAAAGAGATGTTCTACATGGCAATATCAGCTGTTAGCCGTCGTCATGGTATCTACACTGTTTCAAGAGGATCCGGCTTATTGCGTCATAGAATTGCTAATCATGTCCGCTAAAGTACACATACAGAAGAAATGGCTTTTATGTCCTCTAAAACAACAATACAGTAAGGACACGGCCTTTTATGCCGGTTAAACCAACTACAGAGTACTTTACGGGGAAAATAACCGGCTAATTACGCTAAAGCCTTTACACCGCTCCCAGAAAATGGGATTTAAGTCTATAAAATATAACAAATCACAGTTTCTAAAATATAAAGATACTCTAAACAGTTAGTCTTTCTTACGCAGATGGCGTTTACGCAGTTTTTTGAGGCTAGCAAGAGTCCTTTTATCTTTGGGGGGAGCCACTTTACTAGGAGGGCCATAACTCCTGGGTGAAGGGTGCAATATGATTGCATCAGAAGATGTAGGATTATGGTCGAGGTATCTGCCGTTTCGATATGCTTCTCCTCGAGCTGATTTTCCTCCGCTCGTAGCTGGATACGTTCATCCAAAAACTCTCGCAGAGAATAGGATCGTCCAAGTTTGATAACTTCTTAGAGATTCTGGATTTCCTGATCGAACTGAGATATAGTTACTTTGTTTACCGCTTGGACTTGCTAGTGCAATTTACGTTTATCTGAACAAGCGTAAGTTCCCTTTCTGATCTTTGTAGAATGGCGTCTAACTCATTTGGTACAACGCTCTCCGCCACTTTGGTGACAGGTTATATCGTGTTAAGCCGGGACGATGGTAAGGGTTAAACAGCGATATTAAATGTCCGCGTCCCAATCCGGCTAGGTAGGATGGGCTAATATCTAGGAAGCCCACAACCGGGGTGCCACCGACTAATTGTTCAGGTAACACTAGATCTTTGAGCAGTGAGTACAGCTCGGGAGGATCCGTCATACTAATAGGATCAAGAGTCTGAGGTCTCACTAGGGAATGAGGAGGTCTGATCGAGTATTCCGAAACTCTGATCATTGGTTTATTTAAGGATCGTCTGAGTCGAACGAGCGTAGGTGATACATCGAACAAGTTTCGTTCGAAACTCCCGTAAATATAGCGAGTAAAACCGTGTTTAAAGCAACGTCTCCGCGGATGTTTATGTCTTTCCGTTTGTTGGTTGGGTCTTGGGCATTCATCGCAATAATACCAAAAACGCACGTCTTGTAGGGGAAACGCGAGTGATCTTTCTCCAGCTTACAATATTCCTCCATCCGTTCGAAGCTATCCGGTACAACAGGTAGCGATCGATCGGCGGTAAGATACATCATAGTGGAATAGAGCCGTTTGAGTTCTACCATGCGGTCATGATGTATACCTTGAGGATATCGAGTTTCTAGATTCTGTTGACTGGTAATATCGAGATAGGTTTCTCTCAAGAATTCCAGGTATTTGGTGGAGTCGCTGCGTTTATCCGGCTCTTCGACATCTGCATTTTCGAGTCGGTTTCGAATATAATTTTCGTGTTCGAGTCTCAGTTTATCGTTCCGCTTCCGCTGGGTATGATATTTAAATAAACCATTTCCCTTTTGGTGTCTATATCGTTCGTATCGTGTAGGTCGATAGGATGACCAGTAGTTAAGAAGTCCATATACGTACCATTACGATGCGTATAGCGAGCGGTGAATTTTCTACAGTCCAACCCACGCGCAAGTTGCTCCCGGGACATTGGCGGTTAGATATCACGACCATCGTCCTCCGTAGTAGTTGGACCAGCGTCGCCGCGTATCAAGCTATCAACAAACGCTTGCAAAGGTAGAGTATATCGCTCCCTGATACCAAGATCATCTTCTATCAACTCAATCATATCTGCTATATAAGTTCATCCATATTATAATGAGTTTATATTTAGGCGAGCGGGCGTCGCTGCCTACCCCTCTCTGCCCCCGGACAGTGCGAGATCCTCAGCGCTGGTGTACTTTCGCCGATGTGCCTATCGCCAACGTCGTAGCTGCACAACGACTACAACAACCAGCACAAGTCACTCCACCGTCCGTCCCAAAGGCTTAGATATACTTCAGGTTCTTACTGGAGAGTTAGGGCTACTTTCACAATTGCGACTCGCTACTGTAAACACACCTTAGTAGTAACATTCACCTACAAATGCACAAATTCCACGTAACTGTCACAAATGGTACACATTCTATCACACATTCGGGTCATTTGTCCGTTAGTCAAGTGCCTTCCAGAATGTCACGTTGTTATTATGTATCCTTGGATACTAGCGGTGTGCTATTTATTCCGTATGCTATTCAATGCGCAAGCCCTTTATTGTTCTTTTAACTCACTTCTAATTCTAGCGTGGTTGTTGCCATGGTGACATTATGGAAAGCTAGCGGTAGAATTAGGGTAATTCTCATGCATACAGATCTGGGATGCTATTTAATAGTAATTCTTTAATTGTCAATATCCTCTCTATATATGATTTTATGAATTTTATCGGGTATTGACTATATATTGGAGATTCTCGCACACAAATACACTTAATAGAGTGAATCTCCACTCCCATGATCTATTAATTAATGGAATTTTGGGAATGTTATAAATTGTATAAAATGACAATTTATTAAATTCATTGAAATATATGAATTTAAATTTATTCCCGTAAATTTTATTATTTAATGTTAAATAGACGTAATTTTATTCCAGAACGTGTCTGGGGACTGGGATCCTTGATTCTAGGAATTTTGTCTTTTTAAGAGTATCGGTAAGTGCTACGATATCTTAATCGACTAGAATGTTAAAGGATCTAAAATTTGACAGATTTTGTAAATATTAATAATTAATATTTAGGATAGGCACCAGTTTATTCCAGAACTTGTCTGGGGACGTTAACCACTGATTCTAGAATTTTGTCTTTCAAGTATATCGGTGGGTGCCGCGATATCTTAATCGACTAGAATTGCAGATGGTCAAAGGGTTTAACAGATTTATTTTGCGTTATACGCTACTGTTAAAGGGACATCACGCTACTATATGTATTATTTAATATACGGTATGAGAGCAATATCGCACGAAGCAATGTCAGTGTGAAGAGGCAAGTCGTTTCCAAGGTCTACCCAGAGCTTGGTTTAGCCGAGACACGAGGATCTGAACTTTGCATTCCTAATACTCTGCCTACCAATAATACTTGAATATAGTAGTGGCTTTATTGTACTTTAATAAGTACGGACATTTCATCTTACTGTAGTTACGTATTCGTAATGTAATACAGGCAGTAAGGAAAGAGAAAAAGAATTGTTTCTCGCCGTCGCACTAAATATATAATATAAGTAATTACGTAATAAACGCGAATATATTGCACTAATCTACTAAATAATCGCTAAAATAACATGCTACTAAATAAAATTAAATAAAACGATTATAATAAAATTACATAATAATACATACATAAATATAAAATAATAAGAATATAAAATAATATGGTCACACGCTCACTCCATATGCTACCAAGCTGGGGAGTCCCTAGATGTTTGTTGGAGTAGGGAGGTGGTCGTGGGAAGAGTATCTTGTCTCCCATAGTTTCCGGAGAGTTCTCTGTCTCTTTCCAGTAAACATAAGCGCGCTTGCGTCCTTCTGGGCTCCTCTCTGATGACTCCGAGGCGCACCCATGAGGCGGACGCTGTCCCACCACCCTTGGGGCCAGTCCGACTCCGTTTTTATCAGACTGGGCCGGAGGGTAGCCCGATGCTTCCCGGGTTCAATTTTCAATCCCCCGATCACACCGGCACAGCTCGTCGATGTAGCCGATCCATGCTCCAATGATCGCCTACTGTTAACTTACTGTGGCCTGACTGTACATTGAGCCAACTCAGAGAGTCAACCGGCGGATGGACCAGTCGATAGCGATCGAGCATCAAGGTCGCCCTTGAGCCAAACCGACGGTCTTGTCCCAAGTGGGCTTGCGCTACCCAACATGGAATATTGACCGTTTTCACCCGCCTCGCCGGCAGTATTAGAAAGACAATACTGTCTGTAGCTAAAAAGCTACTGAACAAGTCACCACTTACCAGTCACTGTACACGTGTACTGAACAGATGTTCGATAATCAAGTACACAAAAGGTAAACACAAAATCAGACACATACCATGCACACACAGAGGACATAATCGGGAAAGACAAAATCGGTGACAAAATCAGAGGGGACAAAATTGTATCGACTAATAAAAGAGTCGAGAGTATCTTATTTTGCCGTCAGGGCAAAATAACTTTGTGTGCACAAAGTATGCTGGGGCGCAGTAAAGATATGGTCCTACTAATACCAGCGGCGACTAAACCAACCGGCAAGGGTTCCCATACTCACTCGCAGTGGCCATACATACACTCACATATACCACGTACCCACAGCAACAGAAAGCTCAAGCAAACTGCCACTGATCGTCCACACACAAACCACAGATCACACTATGCCACCACCCCTACTGTGTACAGGACTGGCAGTACGGCAACAGGCCGACTAGACGGTACCACGGCACCATGTCAATTCATGGTTCGCTAGACACGAGGGCCTTCAGTATCTCCCTTGCACTTATCGCCCCATTTTAACGTGCCCCCGGACTCTCACGAGTCCGCCGCCGCCTGTTGTTGGCACCCCTATAGAGACCTCACCTCTTTAGGTACCAACTGGGCGATTGAGCTGCTGCGTCTCGAAGACAATTCCCGGTTTCTTGAAGTTACGTCGCATGACGACGAGTTCTACCGATCGCACCAAACCATCATCAGAGATGTGAGTCTCGATGATACGACCTGTCTGCCACCGCTTACGTGGAAGATCTACATCCACAATAAGAACCATGTCTCCAGCGCTGACGTTTTCTTGCTGCGCAAACCACTTAGTTCGAAGTTGTAGCATGGGCAGATGATGTTTTTCAAAATGATCAGCGAAACGACAGGATAACAACTGCATGAGTTGCCAAGTTTGCCGGCAGTATTCGTCTCCGTCTGTGATTTCCGATTGTGGGAGCATGGCTACAGGTTTCTTTAGTAGGAAATGCGCGGGTGTTAGCGCTTCCAGGGAATCGGGACTCGATGAGACTGGCATAAGCAGTCTCTCGTTGAGATAGGCGGCGATTTCCTCCATTAACGTCCGCAAAAGTTCGTCGGTGAGATACGCGCGGCAAGGCACTATAAAGTGAAATGCTGTCTTCACACTTCTTATTAATCTCTCCCAACTTCCTCCCCACCAAGGGGCGTCGGCGGCGTTGAAGGTCCAGCTAGACGCTGTTACTCGTAGCTGATCGTCCACCTGTCTTTGGTTCCAATCTTTGACGTAAGCTTTGATTTCATTGTTGGCACCAATGAAGTTTGTTCCCTTATCAGATCTCATCGTGTTACTAGTGCCAAAGCGAGCGATCTGTCGTCGTAAGCTTAATAGAAAGCTGTTGGTAGATAAATCGTTCACCATGTCGAGATGGATAGCTCTACAAGTCATACAAACAAAGATGACACACCATCTCTTGACTATAGTCCTAGCACGATATACTTCAATAGGGCCAAATAAATCCACACCGGTATTAGTAAAGGGTGGTTCATAGAAGCTTACTCGTTCCCTAGGTAATTCTGCCTCTCGCTGTGTTAAAGGCCTACTGAATGCTTTCCTACAGGGTATGCAGTTCCTAAGAACTTGGTTCAGAGCTCTACGAGGTTTATAAAAATAATAGCGAGTTCGAATTTCGCTAAGAACTCGTTCCCTACCAGCATGATAAAGTTTGCTGTGAACGTCTACAATCATCTTGACTTGTATTTCAAGATTTCTAATGAGTATGGGAAACTTAGTGTCAAAGGATAGTGGAGCATTCGTTAATCTTCCTCCAACACGTATCAACCCATCTATCATTGTGCTAGAGAAACGATCCCTTAAGCGCATCTGTGGATTTCTCAACAACAGGAAATACTTATCGGAATCCTCATAGCATTGCAGGAGTCTCAGCATCTGCTTGTTGGTTTCTTCATGCTCCTGATAACTGATCTTCTCCTTCAGAAACCTGTCGGGTATCTTATATTTGGGAAGATCTTTAATAACATGGACCTGCACTGATGTTATTGGAACGGTATCACCTTTGGCCTTCATCCCGGAGTAGTGATGGTGAAAACATCTCTTTAAATATGTAACGGCCTTACAGAGCCGATTCCAGGAACTGTAGTGATGTATCGCTCTCTGCAGAAGAGGTGAGAGTCCTTGCGAGACGTCTGGTATTCCAGATTTCCAATCCTTCTCACGGATTTCCACAACAAGTTTATTTGTGGCTGTGGATTTCTGATCCAAAGCGTCGTCTCCGGAAATATGTAGTACAGACAGATCTACCATGGGTTTGAATAACTTCGATTTACTCGCCCGAGTTTTAGGTTTGACTTTCTCCGCTCCCTTGGCCTGTCTAATCTCTGCTGTAGTAAGATAAGGAGGCCATTCTTCTTCTTCTTTGTAGAGGAAGTCGGGTCCACCTAACCAGTCTGGAGTGTCTACCAGTTCTTGTGGAGTTGCTCCCCTGGAGGCGATGTCTGCTGGATTAATCGTTCCGGGGCAATGTCTCCATTGATCCATCGTTGTGCGACTGAGTATAATGGCTACTCTGTTGGTAACGAAGACGCTGAACTGACAGACTTCATTGGTTATATACTCCAACACGAGTAAAGCGTCGGTCCAATATACAGTTTTCTCCAGTGGATAGTCGATCTGTTCTGTTACATTCCGGCCGATGGCTGTAGCGTATAGAGCCGCTTTTAACTCCGCTCGAGGAACTTTCAACTTATTGTTTATCAATGTCTTAGAAGTAACCAAGGCGACTTTGATTCCGTCCGGAGTTTCCTCCCTTAGGTAGGCTACTATACCTATTCCCATATCGCTGGCGTCTCCAAACACATGGAGTTGATAGGAATACGTAGGGAGAACATGACCAAAATATGAACGGGAAATTATAAAGTTCTCGATGGCTGGTAGAGAATCTTCCCATTTCATCCACTTCTTTAATAATTCTCCCTTAAGTGGATCGTCCCATGAGTGGTTTTCAAGCCACATTTGTTGTACTAGACTCCGAGCAATCAATATAACTGGGCTAATAAATCCCAATGGATCGAAATAAGTGCTCAGGATACTTAAACAAATCCGTTTAGTCCGAACTGGATTATCTCGCTGTTTTAGTTGGAAAAACAGGATATCTCTTTCGGTGTCCCATTTCAAACCAAGGGTCTTAGTTTCTGGGAGATCATCTTTTATTAGATCCAGGTCTTTTGCTCCTCGATCTTCTACCGGGATCGACTCCAGAAACTCACGGGAGTTGCTGGTGAATTTAGTTAATCGAAATCCACCTCTTTTTAAGCACTCTACCGTTCCTTTAGCGACATCGATGGCTTCTTCGACTGATGGAAGGGACTTTAGATTGTCGTCCATGTATATATCCCGCTTAATGTTGTCAATCACCTCTTTAGAGAAGGCGTCTCGGTTGTCATCCGCAGTGGTGCGCACCACGGAACAGGCGTTTGAAGGGCTCGAGATTATCCCAAAAGCCTGGATGGTCATCCAGTACTCCACCGGTTTCTGATTGAGGTCTCCTTCAGGCCACCACAGAAATCGTAGGCTGTCTCGATCCCTATCCAGCGCTTTGACTTGTAAGAACATGCCTTCTATATCTGAGGCGAAAGCAATGGAATATTGTCTTAATCTTAAAAGTATTCCCAACAATGATTGGAGTAAGTTGGGTCCGGGTAGCAATTCAGAATTAAGGGATTGGCCCATATAGAGGGCGGAGCCGTCAAACACCACCCGTACCTCATGTGGTTTACCGGGTTTGGGAACGTAATGGTGAGTTAAATAATACGTTCTCTCAGTTATAGGTGTTTCTTCCGGTACTAGCTCCGCATATCCCTTGCTAATAAACTTCTTCAACTGCGTTTGATACATTTCTTTAGCTGAAGAATTTGCCGTAAGGCGTCGATGTAGTTGAGCAATTCTTTTCTCCGCCAAGGGTCTGTTGTTTACGAACTTTGGTTCTCGCTTTCGGAAAGGTAAACCGATCTCATATCTACCTTGATCTTTAAGAAAACGTGTAGTTGTCTCTTGGATCTGCTTGCCTCTTTCTTCCTCTACCGATAGGGCCTTATCGTAGGAATTGGGCTCTACAGCCTCTTGAGTAAAGAATCGTACGGCATGTTCATCCCGAGTCTTGGCATTATATCGTTCAATGACGTCATTAAGTTCGTCGTTATAGTCGTCTCGTTCTGATGGAAGAAGGAGCTGACATAAGTTCACTTGGTTTTGCCAAGTCTCGTTTTCCTTAAGGAGATCGATGGTGTTCTCCTCATCGAAAAGTTGGTGGACATCGTCATTATCTGAGGAGTATGGTGTTCCCTCAGTTAGATCATCTAACTCACTGCCCTCGACTTCCCATTCTCTCACTTGACATACCTGGTCTTTCGGTAATCTTTCCATGAGAGTTCTACGGGAAGGGCCAGTAAAGTACCAACCCACTCTAGTTCTTCCCGCATAAGCTTGTAGTGGTCGCGGTTGAGCGGGCCGTTTCTCCAATGTCTCGAGCGCTTCATGCGCGTTTTGACCGATGAGTATTTGCACTCCAGGGTAATCGGTGTTGAATCTAGGTATTTCCAGCTGCTGGGTGAAATCGTCCTCATCCCAGTTATAAGGTTCCACTTGGGTGGTAGTGAAGTTCTTTATCGCCACCATTTTTACTGACCTTATACTATGTTCTCCTAGTTCATCCTGGGGGGTGGACAACGCACCTACATAATAATCCGCAATTACTGTAGATTTCCAAACCTGCATAATTCCTGACATGTTTAGCTTAGTTCGGAACTTGGGTTGTCCAGCAAAGATGTCTTCGGCTAGTTCTTTGTCGATGAATGTTCCTGTACTACCGGAGTCAAGGAGGGCGTTCACTACATAACTCCTTTTAGGTCCGTGGACCCTTACCTGTACTACAGGAAATGCTCGGATTCCTACATTGGAAGATGGCGCTTTCCAAGATGGTTGTCGATCAGAAGTAGTTAGGGTGAGGTGTGCTGTCTGTATCTTTTTCATACGTGAGTGCTCGATACACTGCGGTATTTATCATGTAACAGGATTCGTTTTCATCGGAGAACTCGTCCGTATAGAATCCTTCCATCTCAGATTGATCAGTGTCGTTCACATCACTGAATTGGACATGTAGTTCGGAATCACTTACCTGACTCGGACTATTTCACTCGAATTCAGTGTGCAACAAGATATGATGTTTCGCACCGCACTTTGCACACCTTGTGTCGGAGTAACAGGTTCGCCGTTGGTGTCCTTGTCTGAGGCAATTATAACACAAACGCTTATCCCACATGACTTCCCGTCTCTCCGCTAATGATTTCTTCAGGAATTCATCACACATATTCAAACGGTGAGTCCCGTCACATAGCGCACATTTCGGTTTGATGTTACTTACCTTATTTTGAATAACATTGTGCACACTCGTTCTTTCTTCGGGCTTTCTCACCTGAATTCTCTTGGGAGACGTAGGAGGAGTTTTTCTTACCTGTTCTCTCCTGTCATTGGTTCGAGACTTGAATTTACTTACCGGTTCTTTAGGCGTTTTATTGACATAATAAGATCTTTCAGTGTCTTTCCTGCTATCCTCTCCTTGAGAAGTCTGGCTTTCGCCGCCGTCTGTATAACACACTGGTGTTACCTTTCTCCTAGAGACGGGTTTCTCACTTACCTTGTTTTCCGGTGTCTTCTCTCTGGACTGCTTTATGAGCTGTAATTTCACTTCGCCATCCAAGAATGACATGAGATCAGCCATGGTAGGGTCTCGTTGTTGTTGTTCCATCATATATAACACTTTCTTATCCCAGCGTGTACCTACTCCACCCTTCGGTAAAGTAGAGGCCACGGCTCCAATAACCATAGAACTCTGATATTCATGAGACTTACCTAACCAATCTAATTGTCTACAGATCTCCTGAATCTCATCGGAAAACTCTATTATCCCGCTGCTAATGAACTTTCGGGGCGCTACTAATTTTGCATACAAATATTTAGCTATGTTATTCCTATTACCATACCTGATGTTCAGTGTATCCCAAACTTGTCTTAATCCGTCTGGATGTCCAATAAACTTTAACGCCATTAACTTGGGAGATCCTTCCAAGCACTCGATGAGGAATCTAAGTTTCTCTCCATTAGATAGTACAGAGTTCTGTATGTTATCTTTGTAATATTCATTAAAAGGTAACCATTTCATCTCATCTCCATTGAACTTGACGATCTCTCCCACCTTTACCGCTTGCCGGGCTTCGGTTCTAGCCATTTGACACGTAAAACTTTCTTGGGCCATCGTGTTATTCAATATCGAGTTATCGGTATATAAATTTCTCGGATTATGATCAGGTCTATAGGGAATATCATTATCAACAGGTCTATAATTACCCTTAATAGGGTTCACTATAGGAGTTTCTACTTCGCTAGCAGTATATATGCGTGTAGGCTCCACACCTTGCGCATGAGATACTTCAGACCTAACAGGTTGACACATTGTTACCGGGGGTGGTGGTATACCCTTTTGTAAATTTGCTAATTTATCGCGTTCTAGCGCGATACTTTGCTGCACTTCTTGCAACTCTAACCTACTTTCCTTTACGGTTCCCTTTAACTGTTGAACAGTCCCTTCTAACTCTCGGACCTGTTGGGAGGAGCGCACTCGATTCTCCTCCATCTTTCCGAGGAGAATATCCATCCCCCGCCGTCTCTCGTCTACCCAATCAACCGCCGAAGCAGGATCCGCTAACGTCGTAGCGGGCAGACGAGGGACTACGGGCGATATATCCTTTATATTTCGCTTGGAGTCCAGGACCGACACTGTTTCAGGGGCTGTTCCTCTAGGCACAGATAATTTGGTGCTGTGTAAAGGGAATTTAAAGGTAGGTTCTGGGAGTACAGGTGTCTCTATCACCGAAGGGGTGATTTCAAGAACAGGCCTAATTATTTCAGGCTCATCTACTATAGTAGGGAGTCTTTCTATTTTAATTATTTGGTCTGTGGGTTCTGTACTACCTAAATTTGTGTTATTTAGTTGCCTTCGAACAGCTGGGGGCAAATCAGGCAATTTCTGACGGTGGGACATTCTTTTACGTCTGCTTAGGCGAGATCGATTTCCTCCGCCTTCCTGATCTGTGGTATTGCCTTCCTCAGATGATGTATAACCTTGCCTTTTGGGAGTAGATCGATTCATCATCTGCATATTACTAGCTGTTAACTGTTTATTAAAGTTGTCTTGCTTCTCTTGAAGATTTTCCAACTCTAGTTGGGCAGTCTCTTCAGACGCCTTTCGTTCTGCTTCTGCCACTGCCTCTGCCGCTTTTCTTTCCACTTCGGCTGCTTTTCTTTCCGCTTCTGCCTCTGCCGCTGCCGCTTTTCTTTCCACTTTGGCTGCTTTTATTTCCGCTTCTACAGCCTTTCTTTCCGCTTCTGCCGCTGCCACTGCTGCTTTTCTTTCCACTTCGGCTGCTTTTCTTTCCGCTTCTACAGCCTTTCTTTCCGCTTCTGCCGCTGCCACTGCTGCTGCCACTGCTGCTATCTTTCTGTCTTCTATACGTTTTTTCTTTACTTGTTCTTCTTGAACCTTAGCAATGCGGATGCTTTCATTGAATTTAGCTTGGTTCGCAGCTAACCTATCCACATCGATTGCGTCCAACACACGCTGGGCTCCTTCACTATTAGGGCTAAGCCCCTCTAGTCTTCTCCTCAACTCTTCATCTCCTACAAAACGTTGATAGTCCGACAGATAGATGTCAATGGCATCCCTCTTATGCGGCTTCTCTGCCGTCGCTTCACTTTCCACTTGGGAAAAAGTAGCGTCTGTTGATTCTCCATGGGTTGAGCGCTCTTCCAGTTGGGCTTTCCACTGAGTCGTTCCCTGCACCTGGAGGCTCACCCGTTGAAACCAAGTCTTTACGGCAACTTGCAACGACGTGTCTTGTCTTCTTTTAGAAGCCTCCTCAAAGGCTGATAAGATTAGCCTGATTCGTAGAATTCTTTCTCTAACTTGATAAAGCAGTTGTCCCTGCTCTTGAGGTCCTTGGGGTTGTTGAAACAGTTGTTTTTCTACTCGCTCCATAGAGCTTACGAATCCCTGTACGTATCCGGCTGCGGACCTCTTCCACACAGCTGGATCGACGGTTTCCTTGGTTACTCCCATCCTGTGTATATCTTCCCAGGCAGCTTCTGATAAATCAAACGGGAGTCCGGGTCCGGGGAAGTTCCATTGCGACTCGACAATAGACTTAAGTTCTTCCCTTGTATATCCCGCATAACTATCTTTAGTCGATCGCTTACTTCTCGCCCAATCGATCTGGTGTTCTTCCACCACAATCAATAACCTAGTGAGTACGGCTGCAGGAAGGATGAGAAGGGGATCCGAATAAACCGCATCCGTCATCTTTGCTCCGCGCTCGGGTGTCAGCTCTACAGTATCCTCACTACTGGAGCTGTCGGACCGTTGAGAAATAAGTTCTTGGCTCGTGAGTTGTTGTTGTTCCGCTGCTTCTTGGTCCCGCTTGACCTGAGCTCTAGTGCCTATGATAGATCTACGGTGTTGGACCAGCCTGGGTTCTGATATTACTACTGGGGGAATGATCTTTCTTACAGTAGGAGGTGAGTTGAACTTCTGTTTAACACGTTCCACACTCCTGTCTAGGTCACATATGGTTGTATCTAGGAGACTGTCTGACAGATTTTGCTTTGTGTCAGACATGTTGGTTTGTACAGTTGAATGCCTACTGCTATATTACAGTTTAAGCAAGTCTAGTAATTCAGTATCACTGTTAGCCTAGTAATTAATTACCGATACTGCTACTCAGTGTAGCGTGATATATATATAATATATTAGAATACCGGTATGCTTATAGTATATATATAAGTATTATTACAGACTAGGTTTGTCACAGGATACCGGTATGTAATTCCAGCACAAATATATATAAATATATAATAGGCCTATCGTGAAAACCGGTATACAGCTTACACTTATAGTGTATATATATAAGTATAATTACAGACTAGAATTAATTACAGAATACCGGTATAATTTCAGCCTAAATTTATAGAAATAAATATAATAAGCCTATGGTAAATACTGGTATGTCAATTATTTTAAATAATTGAATTTCTGAATTTGTAGGGGTTACTTGGTTACTTTAACTTACTTTATTACCGTTATTTAAGCAGTAGTCCAACTGATATTTAGACCTAATTGTTGTATGGCAGGCCTACCATTTATAAATCTTAGAGTTGATTTATAATATATATACCCGTTAAAATGGGTTTTGTCAATATTTGAAATAAATGTTATTATTTCTGGGGGGAGTCACTACACAGAAGCGGTGCGCTCTCAGTGAAGTGCTACTTGTTGGACACTAAAACAAATAATTCTAATTTACCTAAGTTACTTAATACTACAAATTACGTACAATTCGGGTTGAGATTACAATCTCTAAATAAACACAAAAAAAAAATTACAAATACACAAATACGAATTTTTAGGGTAATTTTACAAGAAGTCTACTAACCAGCCTAACAAAGGGTTAGAATATCTGGTTATTACTACGGACAGGGTACTACGGTATTTGAAAATAATAAGTAGTAGTAAATATACTGCGTTGTCCAGATAGGAAAATACCACCGTCTGACGACTTATAGCCATATCGCTATAAGTACTACATTATGTATCACGGAGTGTTCCTACCCAGAAGTTAATTACCACGGTCTACCAGAACCAACGTGCCTATTAACCACTTTACAACACAAATATGCTGCCTACACGATAATTACCTTCGGAAAGCACTGTACACTAAACCCTAAATTAGGTACAAGTACTTGTACAACAAATAATCAGTAGTTAAAAATACTTGAACAGCTAAAAGAACCACGGTATCTGCCGGAGTGACCAAAGCATAAAATCTCCAGTCTTTACCTACGCCAAGCAGCCCTGATGTAGTACCGGGGTTAGTTTAACTATAACGGTATGTATAACAAGCACAATTACTGTAGGAATAAACTTGGGGATATGAATGTTGCGAATAATAGCATAAACTCTGAATAATAAATATTACGCTACGCGTACAGACTACTCAAACAAAATGCAGACCAAATACTGACAGACTACTATCAAGCCTAAACAAACTACGGTATATGCAGACTCCGAAATGGTTAGTTAGTATGCGTTCTAACCTAGTAGTACGACTTATTCTTTCAGAGGGGGTTTACCTCACAGCGCTGGAAGCCCCTACGTTCCCAACTGGCACTTTATCGGACATACACTCTACACACACCGAAATTTCCTCAGACCTAACAACAGCCAGACAACTATCCAGCCTACAAATTATCTAAATAAGAATTATACGCTACCTGTACAGACTACACAAACAAAGTACAGACCAAACGATGGCAGACTACTATCAAGCCTAAATAAACTATAGTATATGCAGACTCCGAAATGATTAGTTAGTATGCGTTCTAACCTAGTAGTACGACTTATTCTTTCAAAGGGGGTTTACCTCACAGCATTTGAAGCCCCTACATTCCTAACTAGCACTTTATCAGACAGATGCTCTACACACACTGCAATCCGTTCAGACTTAACAACAGTTAGACAACAGTCAAGGCTACAAATTATCTGTACAATCTGAGCAGGCTTACACGCCTTCTGGTCAATATTGGCCTACAAATAAATAAAACTTGACAGAAATAAGTAAAATCTCAATAAAAAACCAGGGCGGGCCCTCCCTGATTTTAAATTAAGGCCTACTGGTATATAATAATCAAAATCGAATAATACTGCTGTACCTGTACTGCTGTAGGTACCGGTCCGGGTGGTTAGGTAGTCAGGCCTACTGGGTACCGGTTGCCGGTACTTCAGCTTTATTGCCTACTGCAATACAGAAGCAATATCCGTTATTGTTCTTACCAGAACAATATTAAACTGTATTTATTGCCTACCCTGCAATCCGAACTTTATATCCGTTATTGTTCGCGCTTTCAGACCTTTAGCAGTTTAACCTGCCAAATTAGGATGTCTTCTAGATAATAGATAGTCTTTAGCCTACGACAAATGTTTGATACACTACATTAGCCGAAACCAGTCTATGCGCGATCATTCACCCGCTGGATATACCCGGGAGACTGGATTCGGAAGCCTAATCGTATTGCGGGATAGACCTACTGTATTATTCGACTGATCTTGATATATAAATCTCTGACAATATTATTCACTTTCGGGAAATATTAACAGTTCCTTTAGGACGTGGCGCTCTAAATATATAAACAGAGTTATGGCTTAAACCAGACGCAACGGGATGGCTATAGATTCACGTATATGGCGCATTCTTTAGGAGATGCTTCGTTATCAATCACAATCATACACAATGCTGCACAATACTGCACTCTAATCTGCCGACCTTCACTAATTTTAGTCACATATAAGGAGAACAACAGACAATACGTATAGGGCCTATAAAATAGCATTAGATTCACTTCAAACCACTTAATGTAAGTCGCAATCGTTATATGTATCCGGTCTCTCTAACCTTTAGTATATCAAGAAGATTGGGGTGTCTGATTGTTTATCAGTATTCCGAATATAATATTTCATCAACAAATATAATGAATAACCGACAGCAAAGCAGTAATGTTAAGTAAGTTAGTGTGATAAGAATTGATATGGTTTGATAACGGATATACGCTCTATAATTAAGCCTACTAATGTTAAGCTAAAGACTGAAACACAGAGGTTCCACGCCGGTGTTGTAGGCTGTGGAAGAAATCATATACTGACTCACTTCCCTAGTTTCTATATACCATCTCCAACACAGAGGCAAAAAACGCTCTGATTGGTCGACCGAACAAAGAGAGAACAAAGAACAAAGAGATGTTCTACGTGGCAATATCAGCTGTTAGCCGTCGTCATGGTATCTACACTGTTTCAAGAGGATCCGGCTTATTGCGTCATAGAATTGCTAATCATGTCCGCTAAAGTACACATACAGAAGAAATGGCTTTTATGTCCTCTAAAACAACAATACAGTAAGGACACGGCCTTTTATGCCGGTTAAACCAACTACAGAGTACTTTACGGGGAAAATAACCGGCTAATTACGCAAAAGCCTTTACAGATATGCCAATATGTCTGCAATTCGTACTCCAGTAAAATCCTGCAGTTCAATTTATTTTTTACTGTTTCGTTTTATCTATTATTAAATGATTGACTTCTTTAAAGTTAATATCAATAATGTATCATTCCTTTAAAGTTACTTAATTAGGAGCCCGCTCGACAGCGGACTGTAATAATCTAAGTTCATATAACACTGGCTGACTAACTGACTGACTGATTCACTGACTCACTGACTGGCTCATCCTAACCAGGTTCAGGCACTTCCTGCCTGGCGTTTTTTATGAAACTTTGCAAGTACATTGCTTTGGTGGTTCATAATCACAGATCGATTCTATGTGTGGTATTCGAAATATTTCGTTTTTTTGACATTATTTTGTCGCGAAATTATATGTATTTAGACATTCATTGACAGCTGTGGCAAAGGAATACATAGAGAGTTGGCTGTAGGAGTATTATTGGGCGGGCCAAACCATGGACTTCTAGAATGTTATTTATACCAGGACTGGGAACTAGGTAGCTATAGGCAAAATAAAAATACCGGTAGCTATTATTTGTGTACTAGCTAGTATTATTAAAAATTATATTTAGCTTTGCCAATAACAATGTGATGTATTTCACTTCAAGGTTACTGCAGATTTCGTATCTGGAGAGTTACAGTAGGCCTAGTATTGGTATATAGTGAATGTTGAAACAACAACAGCAGGTTCCCGGAAACGCGATCCCTCCAAATATCCAATATATTCGACTACCGATGATCGACTTAATTTTCTGGGCAATGTTTCAAGGTCCCTCACCACATGGAGGACCTCTACCGAAATATATAGTAAAATCTAAAAATGCCCTTGCAAATGAAACTTTCGACGCCCTTATTTATTTATACCACGAATGCTTTAGTCAATGTAGTAAGGTAATGTCTGGATGAGTTAAAGTTTAATTATGTTCTTACACGAAATATGTTGCAAGATCCCCTAGAGCTCCGCTTTGGACGTTACAGACATATGAATGGAGGTAATTATTACCTTTCATGTAAACAATTGTACCAAAATGAGAGGAAAGTTAGAGCACTCTCTCTTATCTACCAAAACATGACAACCCTGGAGAAACAAAACACAGTGGTGACACTAATATCCTCTCTGGGCGACACATTTTTTGGATACGCATAGACTACAGTAAATATATTTCTAACATTTTTGGATTTTGGGATAATTCATTCATAAATTATTTATCACAACTTACTCCTACTTATAGACCAGAGCATGATTTATTATCAAAGCAAAGCAAACAGTCGGCCGAGGCCGGAGGCGACCCGAAGGCTCCTCTTTCGGTAGCTACTACCCGTAGGTAGGGGTGGGCGCTACTCCTATCTGCTACCGGAAGGTAGGGGTGGGCGCTACTCCTATCTGCTACCCGAAGATAGGGGTGGGCGCTACTCCTATCTGCTACCCGAAGGTAGGGGTGGACGTTACTCCTATCTGCTACCCGAAGGTAGGGGTGGGCGCTGCTCCTATCTGCTACCCGAAGGTAGGGGTGGGCGCTACTCCTATCTGATACCCGAAGATAGGGGTGGGCGCTACTCCTATCTGCTACCCGAAGGTAGGGGTGGGCGCTACTCCTATCTGCTACCCGAAGGTAGGGGTGGGCGCTACTCCTATCTGCTACCCGAAGATAGGGGTAGGCGTTGCTCCTATCTGCTACCCGAAGGTAGGGGATCTGCTACCCGAAGGTAGGGGTGGGCGCTACTCCTATCTGCTACCCGAAGATAGGGGTGGGCGTTACTCCTATCTGCTACCCGAAGGTAGGGGTTGGCGCCTTGGCGCTACTCCTATCTGCTACCCGAAGATAGGAAAGGACGCTACTCCTATCTGCTACCCGAAGGTAGGGGTGGGTGCTACTCAAATCTGCTACCCGAAGGTAGGGGTGGGCGCTACTCCTATCTGCTACCCGAAGGTAGGGGTGGGCGCCACTCCTATCTGCTACCCGAAGGTAGGGGTGGGTGCTACTCCAATCTGCTACCCGAAGGTAGGTAGGGGTTGGCGCCACTCCTATCTGCTACCCGAAGGTAGGGGTGGGTGCTACTCCTATCTGCTACCCGAAGGTAGGGGTGGGCGCCACTCCTATCTGCTACCCGAAGGTAGGGGTGGGTGCTACTCCTATCTGCTACCCGAAGGTAGGGGTGGGCGCCACTCCTATCTGCTACCCGAAGGTAGGGGTGGGTGCTACTCCTATCTGCTACCCGAAGGTAGGGGTGGGCGCTACTCCTATCTGCTACCTACCCGAAGGTAGGGGTGGGCGCTACTCCTATTCCTTGTTTTGTTCCCAGTAATTTGAATTCGGAATTGTTTTAACTGAACCGAATATTTTAACACAATTTTTAAACATGTTTTACAAAATTTTAGATATAGTTTATTTTATTCTAAGTTGTTTGACTACGTAATGTGAACGATACTGTTGTTTCAACGCCTTAGATTATTAAAATGTAAATTTGGCGCTATATAAATTGTTTTTATTATTATTATTATTAACAGATAAAAGGGTTATTTTATATACATAATTAAAACTGAGAAATCTGGGCATCTAATCCAACATAAATTATTAAATTCCTTTCAGAAAAACTCAAACGGTAGCGGTTTAGATATGATGATTCCTAAAATAAATAACTGTTAGCAAAAACCAGAAAGTAGGCCTCAACTGGTATTTCCGAATAAACAGTTTCCAGTCCTGGTATTAATTAATATTCTAGAAGTCCATGGCCAAACCTATTACATTACAATACATCAAAGGCAGCCCTATTTATTAATTATTAACTAGAAAAGTCAGCAAGCTGGCGATAAAAAGACATCCCATAGACAAACGTAGTGTAGTTGGTTCCCTCCACATTGAACTGGTTTGCTTAGGTCTGAGAGAGTAATCCCAACCCCTAAATGCATTATGCTTATAATGCAGCGCACGGGGCCGCCCGCGTTCACTGCAAGGCCGCCCGCGTTTACTGCAAGGACGCCCATGCAACGCACGGGGCCGCCCGCGCCGACTACAAGGCCGCCCATGCAACGCACGGGGCCGCCCGCGCCCACTTCAGGGCCATCCGCGCCTACTACTACAGTTCTGCCCACTCAACGCATGAGGCAGCCCGCACCCACTATGGGGCAGCCCGCGCCCACTACGCCCGCGCCAACGAGCACAACTGTGTCCTCTTCTTCGGTCACCAGGTCTACTATAGAAATGGATCCGCTCGTGCACATTGAAGAGTCAATCTGCGAGGCTGAAATGGATGTCACAGAATATCAACAACAGGGTATTATACAATCTGAGACGGTTGAAAATGCTGGGGCGCAGACGCCAATTACAGTTCAGCTTCAACGATCACTGAATTCTACTCCTTCAAATCCCGAATGGATAATAATTCCCGGCAAATACTCACAACCTCTGTCTGGTTCTGATGATACTGCTGGTAGACCTCAAGAGGGTTCTCAGGTCTCTAGTTTGCATCTTCACAACGTGTTCGACGTGCTGGGTGAAGAAGAAGGCTCACTCGATCAGCCAGCCAATGAGCCGGAGGAAGGCTCTCTCGATCAGCCAGCCAATGAGACGGGAGAAGGGCACCCCGGAACGTGTGATCCACAACCCAACGGTTGAGGTGCCAAACTAATCAGTTCGGGCTCTCAAGTTTAAACTCGAATGATGATGATCGATCACAAAACTTGGTAAACAATAATATAACTACTAATATTACACTTTCCGTTTCTGATGAACCTGCAATTACTAGATCACTTAACGTAGGACATTTAAATGTTGAAGGTATTAGTTCAGCACTAGCAGATGTTGATTTTCATAAACTCGTGCGAGCACACGATATTTTTATATGTACGGAAACTTGGTTAGCTCCATATGGGTTACTAAACTTAGATATAGGGGGATATAATTATTTTAAGGTGTGTCGGAATAAGAAACATCGTAGTGCAAAACGCTTCAGTGGTGGAGTGCTGGTATATTTTAAAATTGATCTAGAACCACACGTAACCAATCTAAATGATTTCAGTGTAGAAGATATTATATGGTTAAAACTAGATAAACAATGTTTAGGTTTAGAAAGGGATCTTATTTTTTGTTGTGCATATATAGCGCCGTACAATTCCACTAGCCACAACAACAGTGCAATTGACTTATTTGATGATATTGAAAGAGGGTTGGCATTTTATTGGGACAGTGCATATATACTAGTTATTGGTGATTTAAATGCCAGAACGGCTAAAGGATGCGATTATATTGTAATCAATGGCGGGATGATTACACATTGTGATGAATCACTTATTGGTGACCAGGTTGATGATGAAAATGAATTTATTTATTATTGTATAAATACCGATAGAAATAATTTTGATAAAAAGGTAAATGCCTATGGTACAACATTATTAACCCTATGTAAAAACACTGGCCTACGCATTTTTAATGGAAGGCTAGGGAATGACGAAGCCTGTGGTGATTTTACTTTTCGTTCTGGCAATGGTTCTTCTACAATTGATTATGTACTAGGCACAGTACCAATGATGGGGCATTGTACAGATTTTTCTATTGGTATCCCAAATATTTATAGTCACCACTGTACAATTTCATTTAAATTAGAAGTGCAAACATTTCTCGAGCCAAATGCTACTGAACCCGATGCTAGTAACATACATGTTGAGGGTACTCCAGTAAACCGTTATTTTTGGAACGATAGAGTTAAACAGCAATTTAATGCGAATATGAAAGATGCAAATATGATAAACGAGCTGCAGAACATTGGCGACCTAATTATCTCCGATGTTAATTTTCCACTGCAAAATTTAGACGCTGCGGTGGGGAACCTTTCGGATATATTCGATCGTCAGGCAGAAATTTTATCATTACATCGAACTGATAACGAACAAGGTAATGTTAATTCCTTTTGTAATGGTGCAATTTGGTTTAATTTAGAATGTAGGGATGTAAAGTTGGCTTTTAATAGTGCGTTGTCTAATTGGAAAAGTTCTGGAGCACCTGAAGCGTATTCCTTACTTCAAAGGAGCCGTGCTCAATATAAAGCAACCCTGCGTAAAACCCGATTTGAATATTCGAGAAATGAAGCGCAGCGCCTGAACCTGGCACGTGTGTCAGACCCGAAAAAGTTTTGGAAAAAATTGAAATCTATTTGCCGGGTTGCTATTCCGAGAGGGGCAAATGAACCATCTATTAATGAGTTTAAACAATATTTCGAGCGACTTAGTTCAAACAATTCAAATTTTCAGGATTTGGGAAGGAATTGTAGTAGTTACGTAGGTAGAAATGTTAATATAATTGAAAGTAGAAATTGTTTTGAGAATGATTTGAGTATGCCATTTGATGAAGTAGAAGTAAATAACGCTATTAATAAGTTAAAGCGCGGTAAATCTCCAGGTGTAGACAATATTATTAGTGAATTTATTATTGAAGGTCGGGATCAGTTAGTACCGGTGTTAACATTATTATTTAGTGCTATTTTGGATTCGGGCAATTTTCCACGAGATTGGACAATTGGAATTATATGTCCATTGTTTAAAAAGGGGAAAAAGTCGGATCCCGGTAACTATAGGGGAATAACTCTGTTGTCAATTTTGGGTCAATTATTCACATCCGTTATTAATAGTCGTTTACAATGGTGGGCAAATTGTTATGGTATTGTAGTTGAAGCCCAGGGTGGTTTTCGAGCAGGGTTTTCTACAGTTGACCAAATGTTTGTTTTACGTGCGCTTATTGATCACTTTTTGTTAACTCGTAAGAAAAAATTATATTGTGCTTTTATTGACCTGAAAAAGGCATTCGATTCAGTTAGTCGTGCAGCTTTATGGTTGAAATTAATCAATTTAGGTGCGGGTGGCAAAATGCTAAATGTTATTAAGAATATGTATAGTAGTGTAAAGTCATGTGTAAAAGTAGATGGTAAATTGTCAGAAACATTTTTAGTATCTATAGGAGTAAGACAAGGTGAGAGCTTATCACCCTTTTTGTTCAGTATTTTTATTAATGATTTGGAAAACGAATTAAGACAAGGTGGCATTGAAGGTATAGATGTTGGTACGATGAAATTATTCTTATTGCTATTTGCTGACGACATCGTTATATTGGCAGAGACTGAGTCAGCTTTACAGCAATCCCTAATAATTCTAGAATTTTATTGTAAATATTGGTGCTTGGAAGTAAACTTAGATAAATCTAATGTTGTTGTTTTTGGTCACAAAGGTCGTCCATCGGCGGTGCAATTTTACTACAATAACAAAGTGATGCCAAAAATTAATCAGTATACATATTTAGGTATTATCTTCACGGTATCTGGAAAATTTTATATTGCTCAAAGTAACATTGCAGAACAAGGTAGTAGAGCATATTTTTCTTTACTAAAATACTTTGTACGATTTCCCCATTCTACTTTCGATTGTGCTATAAATTTATTCAACACTTTAGTGAAACCTATTTTAATGTACGGTGCTGAAATTTGGGGTTTTGATACAGCTGATGATGTAGAAAGGGTACACTTACGGTTTCTGAAAAATTTTCTGGGTGTTAAAAAAAACAACTCCAAATTTTGCAGTATATGGAGAGACAGGTCAATTACAACTTATTTTCGAACGTCGATTCAGATTAGTTAAGTATTGGACCAGAATTATTAATCTACCAAATACTAGGTTGGTGAAACAGGCTTATTTAATGTTGTGCAATGATTTGAATAACGTACTAGATAGTAGTAAGTCATTTAACGCCAAAAAGTTGGGTTGTGCAATTAAGAGGAATACTAAATGATTTAGGATTTAGTTGGGCTTGGCAAAATCAGGATGTAGGTGATAGTGTTAACACTTTTCTATTCAATGTAAAGCAACGTATCACTGATCAGTTTGTGCAATTTTGGAGATCAGAAGTAGCATCGTCCCCAAAAGGAAGATTTTATATAAAGGAAATATTCAAACCCTCTACTTACATTTACGTATTGAGTAATCATTTAGCGTTGCGCCGGTTTTTTGTACGGTATAGCTAGGGACCAGCGAATTTGCAATATGTGCGATTGTAATTTAGTAGAAGACGAGTACCATTTTCTATTAGGTTGCACTTTTTATCACAGCCTGCGGTGCAGATACTTGGGTATGAGATATATGGTTTTCCCGAATTTTTTAAAATTTATTGAATTAATGCAAACTGACGATCCTACTAAAGTTTTGAATATTGCGCGATATATTTTTCATGCATTTAAATTACGTGCAACTGTTTGCTAACTACTGTATACTGTCTATTGGAAATGTTTAATTTACTGAAATTGTTGATAATATTATTATGTATGTATATGTACAACAGGGGCTTTAAGTAGCCTGATCGTTGATTAATATTAATAATTAATTATAACATTTGAAAGGCCATGTGCTTATAATTCAATCAGCTTGGCTACAACCTAACATAGCAGTAGTGAGTAACCTTATAGATATTTATAGATATTCACATAGGATTCACTGGGAAGAGAGATTCAGGTGACGGGGTAATACATTTAGAAGGAAACTAAATTTATTATTTAGCTCTTATTCGTTGTTATATTTATCTGGTAGTGCATCACGGGCATTTTTTTTATAAATATTCGGTAATCTTATATCTTGTAAACGCGCTTGATATTGAAATTATTTGCTTCATATTATATTTTTGTTAGTGGTAGCAAAGTTTAATTTTTTATTATGTGGGACGAGCCACAAAGACAGCTAGCGAGCCACAAGACAGCTAGCCTTCACGACTTACAGTTTAGACAATTTATTTGTTTATTTATTTATTTATTTCGTACATATTAAATTGCATTACAACAACTAATAGTACAGCATACATAGTGGAAAAGCACAACAATATGAATATGAGCCTAACTAATTTGCAAACTAAATAATTGTTTCTTTAGTTTACTTAGTAACTGCTGACTGTTCCCAGGATAGATGCAGCGTTACCCATTAAGATCGCTATTAACAGCCTCTGCAACAGGAATCGATGGGATCGTGGCTCCATGGAAGCGTTTTGGAGTCGTCTTCCTAGGTCTGCTGACTGACATAGTTCATTTGTAATAGTCTTGGCTAGGATTTTTCCCCCGGGCTCCTTCCAGCCAGCTTGCTGTCTTTGTAGTTCAATCAGTGGCAATAAACGCCAACTCCAAAACTCTTTCCAAATCCATTTTTAAATAAAATATTGTTTCATTTCCATCAGGTTACATAAATACAACAAATCAAGATGACGAATTTATCCATAACATCACTGATACTTGTCATTATCTGTTCTACTTCCAAATCAGGTACAGTTTATTGTAAAATATTTATTATATATATTATTATTGTAGTTAAATTAATAATATTGCAATATATATTCTATATATAATATATATTTCGATAACCACCGATATCATTGTCAATTAACGCCTATTACAGAAGTAGCTAATTTAGTAAGATATGATATCTGATACTTACGATACCGGTATATTCCGCGGATTTACATCAAATTACGCGATTACGTTATGTATAGTTATTGCGCTTGTCTGTTCCCACATCAATCGTGGTTAGCGAACCTCAACCGGGAACATCTACTGGTGGACCGATCATACGAACTATCGCACACCCTTCTGACTCATTGGAACTTCATCCTTCCACCACTGAGGCGCTACGAGTGCAAAGTTCTCCGTCTCCGTTACCTGGTAATGGCTCCCCATCACCGAAACGTCGCAAGCGACCCTCCCCCCCCCCCCCCCCCCCCCCAGAGCAAAAATACCCGGAAATAAACGTTATTTTTTCTGGTTACTTTTTATTACGGCTATTTTTACTTTATATGACTCATATTCCTACTTTATATTATACTGAAAATAAGTAAGTGGTACCCTCAATAATTCATTTAGCTTATTTGTTCACGAGCTGAGACATTTTATATGTACCTATTAGTTATACTCTTTAGCACTATAGTTTACTTATCCAGAAGTAATTGTTACCCAATAATTCATTTAATTTGATTTTGTTCACGAGCTGAGATATTTTATATGCTGGATATATATATTTTGTATGTAATTTGAGTTTACTATTATTGATTGATATATTTACATGCCAGACATCTTTCTATGTATGATTTGAGCTCGTCCCTTCGTTTTTTGTCACTGTGTTAGCTAAATGAATGGAAGCGGTGTTAATAAAATGTGTTCTTTGCGATTTTAGTTTACTTATTTTGCTAAATTTAAGTTTAAGGTTCCATTTTTATTGATAAGGTTAATTGCGTCATAATATTCTCTATTTCTTACTTAAAATCAGATATTCTGACATTGAGGCCATCTAGTGTCATTATATACTAAGTCAGTTTATGTAAAAGCTTTTGTGGGATAACTGATTCGTTTGCCTTGTTGGCCAGTTCCCCCCCAGTCGCTAAGAATACTCTCAAAGTGATCTACAGCTAAAAATAGTGCAAGTTACCAGCTTATTGGCTGATTTGCTGTACGCAGGCATCTGGGCTCTGTTTAATCGGCCAACAAGCCTAGGGAGGTTGCGTCATAGCCTTGTTTTGTATCTCCCAATAGAATTTGAGTTATCCTTGATGTTGACCTATCACAGAGTACTGAACTGAAAATTTCCTATCTCACTGCTCTTTCTCTGTGTTGAACGGGAGCTTCGTGGAATAAGGGAGTTGGTATCCTCGTATAGAGCAGTAGTCACGAGTTTTTCAAAGCCACGAAAGAACGGCTTTGTAGTGTTTTATGCTTTCTGCTTTTTAGCTCAACACTAGGAGGTTTAATTATAAGGACATATATCCTTTAACTGACTGATGATCAAACAAAACTGACCTGGCGGCTGACCAAACGCACCTGATGACTGATTGATTGTCTTAACTCAAAACAACTGGCCCGATTGATCTGTCAATACTGTACTGCTATTTGTTATCGGTTATTCATTATATTTGTTGATGAATTATTATATTGGAATAACGAGAAATAACCCCGACACCCAATATTCTTGATATACCGAAGGTAAGAGAGAAAGGTTACCAATAACGATTGTGACTTATGTTAAAGTGGTTTGAAGTGAATCTAATGTTATTTGATAGACCCTACATGAGTCAGTCTGTGTTCCTTTTATATGTGATTAAAATCAGTGAAGAT
>JAUCBJ010008888.1:0-55552 GCA_032718475.1 Nemertoderma westbladi | reverse complement strand
CCCCCCCTCCCTCCTTATTAGAACTACCCAAAGCTTTACTTTACTACTTACAATATAATACCCAGTTAATTATAATTTTCTTAGGATGTGAACTATATATCTTTCATTGTTAGGCCTATTTAATCTCCTAAATTAAATCTATTTATCTCTAATTTGAGGCGCCACTTATTATCCTGCTATGCAATTAAATTCTACCATCCTTAATAATTATCTAATAGCATTGCCTTATTTATTACCATATTTAATAATTGTGTGCATTTACTGGCTTAATTATAATAATTTTCAAATAATATTTGACCTTAAACTATTAGTCTAATTATGATTTACTGTGCGCGTACAATGTACATACCTATTATCAATATTATAATTTATATTTACCCCGACTGGGGGTGTATCTTCAAAAAAAAAAAAAAATAAAAAAAAAAAATAAATGTAATGAAAGGGCAGTGGTGATGTGACATCGATTTTTGATGTGGTATAGTGAGATGTAGTGGTAATCTGTTAATTTGGAGCATTGGAGGGGAATAGTGTTTAGATGGATTGTTTTGTTGGGTATTTAGTAGAGATATTGTCCGTTATCATTATAGGTATAGAACCTGTATTAAATAGTAATAGTATTTATTACTAACTAATCCAATTTTATTCTGTTTTTCTGAAGTTGGGACGGTAGTTTGAGCGTTTTAGAGAAGAAAGTGGAAGATTTAGTTGGAAATTTGTTAGTTTGGTAGTGCGCTATGCTGTATCCTACCCATAGGAGCCCAGCCCAACACCTACAGGGGGTATTTAAGGAATACCCTACCCTGGGTTAAATGTATCTAGTGTTGCCACTAAAAGTTGTGGAACCCTATACCGCATGGAAATTAAAATCCCGGAAAGTAAAAAATTAGGTGAAATGGGATGAAAGGGCCTGAAAATATGTAAATTAATGCAATTGAAATATTTCTGAAAAATATACATGAAAAGGAAGTAAATGTCAGCCATATTAATTGCCAATTTGTTCGTTAGTTTATATCATGCTAGTTGAATTACAATACCGGTACCAATATTTATCAGATTTGTACAGTACCATTTACCTTAATTTTTAACATGCATGAGTATGTAAGAGTATGTACTGACACTAGACGAAATGATAGGTGAACATTGCAATTAATTTAGTAAAAGTTTTGAACAATATGTACAGTATTCCATTAAGTGAGATTAAGACCGATATTCTCAGTGAATCATGCATTCGTCTTGCAAGCTTACCGCTTTATTTGTATGATTCAACTTATCCTGTTTTTTTGTATTGGGTACAATCCTTCAGATCGTAGGTGTGGGTGGGTGTCGCGGTGTGGGGTAGGGTAGTGGGTTGGTGTATGTTGATTTTATGTTCATTTTCGTCGGAGAGCGAGAGTGGGAAAGGTGATGAGTTGGGGCAGTTCCGCGGCAATAATAAAACTGCCCCTCAATAAATGCCCTGCCCCATATCTAAAATTACTAAATATGACTGATGTTTCCTTTTACAGTACGGGACTAAATAGTAGACAAATAAAGTGAAAACAGCTAATTAGCAAAAATAAATAGATAAGTTTCAATGTAAGATATTTAAGAAATTGCACAAACTCGAATTTACAGTGTATAAACTATTTACATTACCAATTTATTTGTTAAGTGTGCTGAAGGTATAATGACTTCGAGATGTAGTTTAACTTTCAAAGAAGTTTATTAATAGTTGAAGGTCGTAGTTGTCTAGAATCTCGATAAGTTTCGGAATGCGATTTTTTACGTTGTTTCCTCTGAACTTATGAATATCTATGTAGAGATCGGTAATCATACCGTAGAGCCGTTCCAGGTGACACGGTTGTTTCTTGAACTCCAGTTGAATCTCTTCAGCGTGCTCCAGTATATCATTGTACTCCTCGCTTAGGAAGTCCCTCCCGCTCTCCTGGGCTTCCAACTCCTTCAATGGCTCGATTAGCTGTACTCGTTTAGCCAACAGGATTTGGGCGTCGAGTTTCGGATGGATCTGGTTGAGAACGTACGGGATTGTCTGTTCCTCCAGATCGTACGTCATATTCAACGTGATGTTACGTTTAGTCGCTTCTTTAGTAATCACATCCTTAATGATCGATATAGTAGATATATTTTCCGATAGGAAGACGGCCTTACCAGACTCGTATTGGCACTCCAAATTAGTTTTCATAAAGGTGGATTTGAAGGAAAGGCAGACTTTTTCTGAGTTCGGTGGTCGTTCTGGTATGTCTGGTAGGCAGTAACCGATCCAAGAATGCACCTCCGTTAGACTGTACTTGCCTGTCAGTTGCAGACGATTCTTAGGACCAACCATATCCTTACTGTGGACTCTGACATGTAGTGACAACGGTTTGATAAAGAACTCCTTGACTACGCACACCTTGGGTTGGATCCGGGGGGTGATGTAAGCTCGCAACGTGCCGTACTGACCCTCAATCGAGCGCACCTTCAACTCCAAGCGGGTAGTGTTGGCCTGGCAACGGTGAGTAGCCAATAGGAAGTTGCCGTCCTTTTCGTGGTCGCAAACGCTGAAACTAACAACTGCGGAGTTTTTATCAACATCCAGAAGGTCCACAGGAACATCGCTTTGCAGCAACACATTATCTATGGCCATCTGAACTTCCAGACTCAGCGTGTACGAAGCGTCCTCTTGGTTAAGGAAGAACTTATCGTTCACACTGAAGCTTCGCATTGGCGACGGCATCGGGCTATCGAATGACGCCTCCTGGTATTTATCGCGTTCGCTCTGAATTCTCCCCTGTAAGACGCCGATCTCCTGTCGCAAGGACACGATCTTGTCCTTCGCCTCTTCACTGAAAGTCGCCTCTCCGCCGTCCGACACCTGCTTCTGGAGTTGCTCTGTTGTAAGACCCAGAACCCAACCCGCGTACGTTGTCGCCACAACTTCGTCGTAATTCGGGTTCAAAACTCGTCCACCTGGAAGATAATTTCAACAATATTAACGGTTCCGCAACGGTGATAATAATTGTATTTATATACAGTGTTATACAAATTTTTGCGAATGTGACAATCATGCCAGGTGAGCCTTGAACTATAATTTAAAGTGCATGCCCTAACCCTATCTCATATTAGTAAACAATTTGTCCATTGTACTTGTGGATATTTATACTTATGGATATTTATATGGATATTTGTATACTTACGTCTGGAGGGGGATGGCCATGGCCAACCAATCCTAACAAAACAATAAACCAACTCACAAAAGTTATTTTGGGTTCCCCAAACCAATTTCAGTGGTAAAATAATGATATCCATATCGAATAAGATTGCCGGACTGTGGTATCCGTATACCGAAATCACGTCTATGCCTATAATTTGTGCAATTCACTTTCTGCAGTCTTTTTTGCAGAAATAGTTATTACACACCATGGCCCGGAATATAGTGTCGTAAATCAGTGTCATGATGCACCCCAAAATTTTCTCAAAATCCTAAGCCTTTGAAATAGGTGCCTTCGGGGTGGCAGTGACTCACCTCCTATGGCAGTGACTCAACTCCTATGGCAGTGACACGCCTCCTATGGCAGTGACTCACATGTCTGCATCTGGATATGGCAGTGATACGCCTCCTAATACAGTGACTCACCTCCTGCGGATGTGACTCACCTCCTATGGCAGTGACTCACCTCCTACGGCAGTTACTCACCCCAACGGCAGTGATTCACCTCCTATGGCAGTGACTCACCTCCTATGGCAGTGACACACCTCATATGGCAGTGACTCACATGTCTACATATGGCAGTGACACGCCTCCTAAGGCAGTGACTCACCTCCTACGGCAGTTACTCACCTCATAAGGCTGTGACTCACCGCAAGTGACTCACCTCTTATCATGGCAGCGACTCACCCCAACGGCAGTGACTCACCTCCTATAGCAGTGACTCACCCCCTACGGCATTGACTCACCTCATAAGGCAGTGACTCACCGAATATGGCAGCGACTCACCACCTATGACAGCGACTAACCTCCTGTCTGACTATGACAGTGACAGAACTCGTATGGCATTGACTCACCTCCTATGACAATGACTCACCACCTATGGCAGTGACTCACCTCCTATGGCAGCGACTCACCTCCTGTCTGCCTATGGCAGTGACACAACTCCTATGGCATTGACTCACCTCCTATGACAGTGACTCACCACCTATGGCAGCGACTCACCACCTATGGCAGCGACTAACCTCCTGTCTGCCTATGGCAGTGACACACCTCCTATGGCAGTGACTCAGCTCCTATGGTAGTGACTCACCTGTCTGCCTATGGCAGTGACTCACCTCCTATGGCAATGACTCACCACCTATGGCAGCGACTCACCACCTATGGCAGCGACTAACCTCATGTCTGTCTATGGCAGTGACTCACCTCCAATGGCATTGACTCACCACCTATAGCAGTGACTCACCTCCTACGGTCAGTGACTCCCCTCCTATGGCAGTGACTCACCTCCTATGGCAGTGACTCACCTCCTATGGCAGTGACTCACCACCTATGGCAGTGACTTACCTCCTACGGTCAGTGACTCACCTCCTATAGCAGTGACGCTCTCCGGCAACATATGCTCGTACCGCAGTACAGGTTCCTCATTGTCATCGAATCCGAAAACCTGCACCCCACCGTCGTCCCTCCCCACCAACAGATCCAGAGTCCCGTCCCCTACCACGTCATGGAAGGACAACGCGGTTACTCCCCCGTGTCGGGCGCTGTTTCCTAACTCCCACCCGTGGCGCGGTGGGCTGTCCGTATTGATCTGCATCAAACCGAGATGTCCGTCGATCGTCCCGTAACAAATCTCGTTACCATGGGCGCCGCCGGTGTTCCCGCTCAACCGCATAACGGAAGGAATTCCGGGAAGCTCCACCTCAATGTCGACATCGGAACCTCGGATAACGCGGATGACTCGGTCACGACACGCGGTCAGCGGGACCAGTTGCCTAGTTAGCGTCGCGTTCAAGGTGATCACGTCGGTGATCGCCTCGGGACTCAGCAGGTAGTTGGCGTCCTGACAATCGTGGAACTGTTGGTAAACGTAATCGGTGGCGACTATAAGATCGTTACCGGAGACCCACATAGAGGTGATTGGCTCGGTGACATTGGTATCGAACGAGAGGAATTGTTTCCCCTTCTTGGAGTAGCCACGGATCTCGGAGCCGGATGACATGAATATTTTATCGTATTCGGTTCCCAGCGAGCCGCCCAATCGGACGGCTCGAACTGACGGCCCGGGGAGCGTTTTAAACACGATTTGCGGGTCGCGTTTCTTCATAGAGAAGCAGGTTAGCACTCCGTCTTCGTCTCCCACTGCTAGCCGCTGGGAGACATCGTGGCCAGTGGGCAGCACCTGCATGCAGCCACGGTTCGTAACACCCACCTGCATGTAGTCTATTCGTGTCAAACTCAGGTCCATCGCCATCACTTATTCAAAGTAAATGAGATAGGTAGGTTACAGGAATGTCGATTATTTCCAGTTATGATGATAATGAATACTGAATTACCGATAGGCCTACTACATTACCGGTACTATGGATGAATATTTGGCGGTGGAGGCGATCTAAAAGTAAGGCGTTCTAAACGAAATCAAGGCATAGGTCAAAGAAAGGGCGCCTAGTAAATGCCCGCCTAAATTCTCCAAAATTCACCACATATCGACACCCACTACACACACATACGCCCAAATTGACGATCAGTCTGGCAGTTATATTATAGATTTATATTTTTAATTGAGGTCTGGGATGCAATTCTGTAACCTGAGATTTCTGTATCCTCTGGGCACTGTTTACCTAGTTTCCTAGCAACAAGCCAGCATTGCAAAATGAACACATCAGATTCTGTAATTCAAAATTTCCCGCTGTAGCAATTCAGCAATTAATGAACTCTCTATTGTTTCCTATCACGGGTTTGTAAATAACGTTGTTTATAATGCCGTGTTTCCTATAATACAATAGACCTATGGTATTCCTATAAACACATAGACACTAAAGGAGGGGCGATATACAGAAAAGTGGCCATAATAGAGTCATTTTGGCATATTTTGGCCACTTTTCTGTATGTATTGCGCCAGGATTAGATAAAAAATGGCAGTGATTTTTTATGTCCTTTTATGTGGCTTTTTTTTGTCCTCCTTTTTTTACGAATTGTGCATAATGACTTTTGTTGTCCCTTTAATGACTTTTGTTGTCCTTTAATGACTTTTTATGTATGGATTTCTTCAAACTGTCAGACTGCTGATTTCTGGACTGTCAGACAGTTGATTTCAACATGCCTATGCCAAAACATTCAAAATTTGTTGATTTCTGGTCTGTCGGACAGTTGGTTTCACTATGCCTGTGCCAAAACATTCAAAATTCCATGATTTATAGACTATGAGATAGATTTCCATATGCGACTGTGGTAAAAGACTCTAAATTTAATAGTTTGTGGTTGTTGTCGATAATCGATTACCACATGACGTAGCAAAACACTCATTTTATAACCAAAAACAATTACCAATTGATGGAAAGGAGCAGGTTAAGGCCGGAATTTTTAACCAAAACAATAAACAGTCACTTTACCAAATGAAGGAAAGGAGCAGGTTACAGAGGCTAGCCTTTCTAACAAAAACAATAAACGGTCACTTTACCAAATCAGGGAAAGGAGCAGGTTACAGAGGCGGGATTTTCTAACCAAAACAATAAACAATCACTTTACCAAATGATGGAAAGGAGCAGGTTACATAGATGGTCTTTTCTAACCAAAATAATAAACGATAACATGACCAATTGAGAGAAAGGAGCAGGTTACAGAGGCGGGATTTCCTAACCAAAACAATAAACGATCACTTAACTAATTGAGGGAAAGGAGCAGGTTACAGAGGCGGGATTTTCTAACCAAAACAATAAACGATCACTTAACTAATTGAGGGAAAGGAGCAGGTTACAGAGGCGAGATTTTCTAACCAAAACAATAAACGATCATTTAATTAATTGAGGGAAAGGGGCAGGTTACGGAGGCGGGATTTTATAACCAAAACAATAAACAGTCACTTTACAAAATGAAGGAAAGGATCAGGTTTCAGAGGCGGGCCTTTCTAACCAAATTATCAATTATGTAAAATTTATTAGCACTAACCGGTCGCCGGTAGGCCTACCATTACCGTATTTAAATGGTAGGCTACACAGTAGGCCTACAGCAGTACCGGTGCCGGTACTAAAATACCTGCTTTATACAATACAATACATGTGCATACACAATACAATACAACTGTACATACAATACAGCAATACTGCAAAATAGTGCTCTATATACTAATACTGGTACTGATAGCCCGAGAGAACAGCAGTAGAGAAACCGGTAAGCATGAAACCTAACGGTAAATTTCTGGAGGACATAAAAAGTAAAATAAAAATGACATCATTAGTGATTTAAACGGACAATAAAAATTATTGCGATAAAAAATACTCAAAAAACCCCACTCTTCAAAGAATTTGGTATAACAAAACCATATTATTAATATTTTATGGTGTTGAATTAAATTATTAACAATCGAAAGTGAGATTAGAAGTCAAAAGACCGATTTTTAATTGACTCAGAATTTAAGTACGGTAAATGAAATTATTTATAACGAATTCAACACACCAAAAATAAAAATATGAAGAGACGGCGATGGAGGCGTATTTAGAGTAACTTATTTTCAATTCGGAAAGGTACTGTGGCTACAATTAGCAGTTTAACAAACGGGAAGCTGCCCGGAATCTTAGATCAACACGATCAACAAACCGACCTCTATCTCCTTCTTCAATCTCATCTCCATCTCCAATATCTCCATCGGAAAACGTGTAAACGGAGGAAAGCAACCTAAGGACCCTTTTACTGAATGCTGCGTAATAAATGCTCAGTCGCTTAAAAATAAACTAACTGACTTTGAGTTCTTTCTACAATCAAATGGATATGGTATTGTTGGTATCACTGAGTCTTGGTTAACAGACGAAATAACTGATAAAATGGTTAGTGGTAATGGTGATTATATGGTATTCCGGAACGACCGCGTCTCTAGGGGGGGTGGTGTCGCCATTCTTGTGCGAACAGACATCAAATGTGTCAAGGTTAAATTACCTCCGCAGTTTGAGGACACAGTAGAAGTGGTGGCCGTGGATTTGGTGGGTAGTTCCCCGAGTCGCTTTATTTGTACATATCGGTCGGGCACTATAGCAACCCTTGACTCTGACAAATTGCTTTCCCAATGTTTATCTTCTCTTTGTGAAGTTACCTACCCATGCGTGGTAACTGGAGACTTTAACCTGCCTGATTATGATTGGGTTAAATTAACCCATCCCTCTAATGATAACTATAATGTGCTTTCTCAATGTTTCCTAGAGAATAGTCTAAATCAATTGCAGCTAAAACCTACCCGTGGTAATAATGTGTTAGACCTTGTTTTTTCTACTGAAGATATGTTTATTTCTAATGTTAATGTTTTGGCCCCTTTTAGTACAAGCGATCACGATTCTGTTGTTTTTAGCATTTTATCTGCTGACCGTAACTTTAATTCTCATGATTGTACTGGTTTTTATGATTTTAAAAATGCAGACTATGTTAATTTTTCCGACTATATAGATAACATAGACTGGCCCTCTGTTTTCAATTCATGTTTGCTGGTAAATGATTTCTGGGATATTTTTAGTGCTACTCTACGTGCATTGATTATGGAGATGTGTATCAAGGAGACAGTGTTAGAATATTTATACTTACACAATGTAATATCTAAATCTCAGCATGGGTTTTTAAAAAAGCGGTCTACTTGTACTCAATTATTAGAATGTGTTACGGAGTGGTGCAACTTATTGGATAAACGTCATAGCTGTGATATAATATATGTAGATTTTGCCAAAGCTTTTGATTCTGTGGTGCATAGTAAATTATTGTTTAAGCTATCTAGTTACGGTATTACTGGCGATTTACTGTTATGGTTATCTGCATTTTTAACAGATCGTAGTCAAAAAGTATTAATTGGTAATAGTTTCTCCGATGTCTGTCACGTGGTATCTGGAACACCTCAAGGAAGTGTTCTAGGCCCAATATTATTTATTATATTTATTAATGACTTACCTGATGCCATTGATCGCCGTGTATCATGTAAACTATTTGCCGACGATGTAAAGCTATATGCACAGACTTCAGATAGATTAATACTTAACAAAGCCTTATTAGATTTGGAAATGTGGTCTGCCAATTGGCAACTGCATATTGCAGCACATAAATGCAGCGTGCTTCACATCGGCTCGGCAGACCGCACTGATTGTCAATATATGTTAGGGGGGAAGTTATTAAATGTAGAAACATCTTGTAGGGACCTCGGTATTACAATGTGCAGTAACCTTATTTTTGATACCTATTGTCGTGAACAATCTGCAAAGGCTTTCAAAATGATCAACCTTATATTTAAGTGCTTTCACACCAACAACCGTAGTGCATTAATTATAGCTTACAAATCTTATGTGCGACCCTTGTTAGAATACTGTACATCAGTGTGGTCTCCGTATCATTTAGGAAGTATAGATTTAATTGAGCGTGTCCAGCGATATTTTACACGCCGCCTTTTTAAACGTTGTAATTTAGATTGTTCGTTAAGTTATTTAGATCGCCTTACTGACCTACAGTTGCAACCATTAGAAGTCCGACGAATAATCTATGACCTGAAGATGACCTTTGCTATATATCATAACGACGTTGACTTAAATACTTCTGACTTCTTCAGCTTGGCTCCTAGGGCTGGGTTGAGAGGACATGACCGCAAGTTGCACCACCGGCAGTCTCGACTGTTAATGTGTAAAAATATATTTGCGTACAGAGTTGTTCCTATTTGGAACTGGCTCCCTGCTGAGATTGTTAACTCATTGTCTAAAAGCATTTTCTCTAATAAAGTTAAAGGCCTGAATCTACTTTCTTTTTGTTATTTTAACCGAGCTATGTGATAAATATGTTTTAATAATAATATAACCAGTTATTGTAATGTTGTCTGTCCTTCATGTTTTTTTTAAGTGGGTTTTATGTACTAAATGTCGAATTTTATCTGCTAATAGTTATTTTTATTGTAAACTATTTTATAAATTTTTAGATATTTTGAACTATTTTAGATTTATTTTAAACTATTTTAAAACTTTGTAGATATTTTGAACTATTTTAGATTTATTTTAAACTGTTGCAAATTTGTATGCTCTATATAACCTACCGTAAGTGTACCTGGTTTACCGTAAGTGTACCTGGTTTGTTTTTCTCCGGTGTCTTTATTTTAATTAATATTTCACTGTTTAATAATAATAATAATAATACATGGGTGCCTGGAACTCCTCATGTTTCGAAAACTACTGGAGCTATTAAATTTTTATTTCCCTCATCTGAAAGAGGGGTATATTGTTTCAGGGGTTCTATCTAAGAGAAACAACTCGCCCACTAAATTTAGGGGCTTTGCAGCAGCTTGGCGGGTCGCATCTATAGTAGGTCATTGTAGAAAAATTTTAAGTAAATAAAATGGTCTTTAAGGTGTTTACCGTAGTTAACCTCAACTTTATATTTTAGTAAATTTTAAAAAATGAAAAATAGCATGACCGACTTCAAAAATTACAATCTACATTGAAAGTTAAGAAACTGACCGGAACCTGTATTAAGAAATATCTTAGGAATTTCACAAACACTAAATTTATGGACTCACAACCCACATTGACAAGTGTTGCCCTGTAGCTAAACGTTCCAGAGTAATGTATGAACGTTCAGAAGAAACGGAGGGTAAATAATTCCTTATTCATACAATCATTTATTATTAGTTTAAAAAACTTGACGTAGGTAAATTCTTAAAAAAAAAATTGGTCAGCTATAGAGCCACAATTTGACACAAGAGCTAACTAATGTTCTAGAATATTTAAAGTGTAGTAATTTTGTAAGGCTGGTGTGGAGTAATAAAAATAAACATGAAAAATTTACTAGAATTTTCATAGAATACTTATTTTTTTATTTACCTGAATATCTCTATTGTGTTTACTGTAATCTAAACAAACCCCCAAGTTAGCTAGTAAATATCGGCTGCATGGATGCCTTGAGTGGGATATTGTTAGAAAGTAAAATAATTGTTAAAATTGATAATTAAATTACCTCAGTTCAGTGAGCCATCCAAGTATCCCAAATCAGCTGGGTGAATCAACGGTTAGGTAATTCTGGTAGTTAGTAACTAACTTTATGTTTATAAAACACTGTCATCTATCTATCTAATATCTAAAGTATCCCCCCCCCCCCCAATAAAAAGTATGATTGTATAGAATTTCTTTACGACGTCTGGTTAGCTCAATTCCAACAATAAATATCTGCCTGATTTAATTTGGTACAAGTGGAACTCATTAAAATTAAAAAGAAATGATCACTCATTGTGGGGCGAGCCACGAAGTGAGCGAAGCCTTAGCATGTGGGTGCTATTAACGAGTTGTCTGTCGTCGTCGTCGTCGTAAATTTTTGATCGCTAATAACTCGGTTATTCCTTGATGAATTAAACGAAACTTGGTACGTACGTAGTCCGGCAAAAGTTTAGAAATAATCGGAAGTTTGGTAAAAAAACGAACGAACGCAACAAGTTTACAGTGGATACGAGTATCCATCTGCCATAAATCAACAGTTGTTCTCACAGTTGCGAGACTTTGCAGAGTTATAAAGGCCGTTAGTCTCCGTTTAGGGAAATTATTTTAAGACAAAACAGGACGAGCGCAACGAGGTTAATAAATGAGAAGAGTATTGTAAAACTAAAATGCCATACTTAACTTAAATAGCCCTAGTTTGAAGGTTTACAAATGAAAGTTAATGTGTGTAAGGGCAAACTGAAATGGATCTCTGTTGTTACAACTAGTTTATCACAATCTGATAGCATCGCCTTCCCACATATATATTTTGGGAAAGACAGTTTTCGTATATCTAATAGAGAATAAGTATAATGTACTTTCTAATATAGGCTCTCGAGTGGCGCGAAGGCACCACGAACGTGTTCTTACTGAAGGCACCTTGAATGCCTGAAATAATAATGAAAATAGCAATTGAGCAAATTCAAGTTTTTCATCAGAATAAACAAACACAAACAAACTCATTTCTATAATATATTGAGAGCGAAAATTAACCAACTTCTGCACTACTATTTATAAAAATTAAAACTATGAATTTTATGGTATATTACATACAGTAGTACGAGATATGAACTACGTACTACAGTATTAACATGAATAGAATAATAACTGGAATATAGTAATAGGTGTTTTCCGAGATTTAGTCCTGTTTTCCGGACAACATTTTCCGTCGTTGTTTTAACATATGTCCAAACAACCGTGGGAACAGGGGAATATATAACGACATAAGAAAGTACATAAAGTAGCGATAATTGAAAGATATATTGACCACATTAGGGAGATCGATCTTGTAGATACTATTAGCGTCGATGTAGTCGAGAGTGGAGCAGACACTGAGCAACTCCCCAGCGACCCCCAAAGGGTAGAGGACCAGAAACAATGTGTATCTCAACCAGGTTAATATGTACGGGACGCGGTCCAGTACATGTCCGGCGTAGTATAGGTACCGGACTACTTCGGTAACAGACCAGGCTACCAATAGCAACGGTAGACCTATCTGGGTCTGGGCCGGAGGAAGATTTCGAACGATAGCCCAGACTATAAACACTCGAGAGAAAACCTGTGTGGCTGTTACTGAGACTGACGAACGTGTTAATCCTATGGCGCTGTGGATGATTTCGATTAGCGCTCCCGTTTGGAATATCGTTACGAACGAAGCCACGTTCGGCCATAAACCAGCGACCGTACCGCGGGTGGCAAGGTGAGCCGTCGTCTTAGCTAGGATAACCAGCCAGCCACTAAACATTCCGTAGTTGTAAGCCACCAAGTAGAACTTGGATAAGTCTTGATTGGGGTTGTTAGTTCTTGAAGCCATGGTCTGATGGTGGATGGTCGGTCAACAATGATTTGTAGCTAGATTACCAGCACTCCGCCTTTAGGCCCTACCCAGTACCGGTAGGTAGCGCAGCAGTGCAAATACAGTAGGCGTACACGTCAGCTGTACTTCCGTCCTGAGGCTTAAACCTTTGACGAAAATGAGATACTGCGATATTGGGTAGGCCTATCAGCTTACTGCGAGCTTAATCTGTTAAATAAGGTGATTTAAACTATAAACGGGTTAACAAGGGGCGTAGAAGGTACAGTATATGCATTATTAATTTTGTGAAGGCTTACTAATGCAGAACCAGAACCATGTAACTCTCATGTGATAATAACACTCACCCGCGTGCATATTTCCAATTGGGGTGTCGTTTCAGCCTTTGGAAGTATTTCTCGGCTTCTAATCGGGTGTTCCTTAAATAAGCTCACCTCATTGGCTAACACTCTCCCATATGAAAAACAATGAATGAGTAACATAGAATTTAATTTAACAATTAATGCCTGAATCAGATTCTCCATCATCGTTTACAAGTCGGCCCATAAGTTTTATACATTTATTATAGGTTTATAGGTGGTTTGGAGAGATGTGAGATATTAATTTCAATAAAAATTACGCGATTCCTAAATTTGTACACTACCCGGTTATAAAATAGGCATGTGATGGGATTAGTCATTACGGAAAACAGACAACTAGCCTAGCGCAAATGTCATTGTTAATTCATTATTTGATTATGTCGATTAGTTAGTGGTTTTCCCCAACCGACACTGCTGGAAATTAGGCCGAACCGACACACATTTTGGCTATAGGAGCGTGTTAAGAAGCAGCCAATTAGAAGCCATGAAATAATTTTATAGGCTGAAACGATACCCCAATTGGAAATATGCATACCGCGTATATACTGTAATTGTATCATGGGTTACATTGTTTTAGAATGGGGCGCCGTTCTTGTCAATTCAAATGCACATGTCGTTCTCGTTGCGCGATGTGATTCTCGCACATTATTCTAAAATACAATACATTTGATTCTAGAATTATAATGCAAGAATTCTTAATAAAACTACTGTACTGTACGTAAACCACAATTATGAATAAGAAAGGTGCAAGTGTGTAACCCTGGTGGGGTGGACTCCCAATAATACGTTGAACGGATCTTAGTCACCAGCATCAACAGTAGATACAAATGTCATCGAACCATCGTATAGGCCTACTGATCTGATTGCTGCAATAATTTCATCAGAAATCCCATATAATGAAAGTATGCTGAACATACGTGAGCGAGGCCTTGAAGAAGTCAACTAAGGTTACACATTTAATAACTCTTCAATTATCCTTCTAAGTGCCAAAATGGGCTCCATGGTCACGCGACCGTTACGGAAACCATTCTGATTTCCACGTGACAATCTCTCAATGGGATCCAGATCCCTGATGCGATTCAATATAATCCTATTTTATCGATCAGTTTCCTTGACACCTCCCTTCCGTTTCCATCTCCATTGTACTTGACACAATAAACCCGGCGTAGCATTCTTGTGAATGTGCCATCCAGACTGTTCGCGCTTTCAGACCTTTAGCAGTTTAACCTGCCAAATTTAGATGTCTTCTAGATTATAAATCGACTTTAGCCTATGACGAGTATTTGTTACACTACATTAGCCGAAGCCAGTCTATGCGCGACCATTCACCCGCTGGATATACCCGGGAGACTGGATTCGGAAGCTTGAGCTTATTGCGGTGTAGGCCTACTGTATTATTCGACTGATCGTTAAGATATAATTTCTGACCAATATTATTCACTTTCGGGAAATATTAACAGTTCCTTTAGGACGTGGCGCTCTAAATATATAAACAGAGTTATGTCTTACACTAGACACAACGGGATGGCTATGGATTCACGTATAAAGTGCATTCTTTAGGAGATGCTTTGTTATCAATCACAATCATGCACACTACCGCACAATACTGCACAATGATCTGCCGACCTTCAGTAATTTTAGTTACATA
This sequence comes from Nemertoderma westbladi, assembly GCA_032718475.1. NCBI lineage: Eukaryota > Metazoa > Xenacoelomorpha > Nemertodermatida > Nemertodermatidae > Nemertoderma > Nemertoderma westbladi. The sequence goes on along the minus strand of JAUCBJ010008888.1, from coordinate 40,566 downwards.
TAAAGAGAACAGTAACCGACTCATGTAGTGCCTATGAAATAGCATTAGATTCACTCCAAAACCACTTTAATGTAAGTCGCAATTGTTATATGTAACCGGTCTCTCTTGCCTTCAGTATATCAAGAAGATTGAGGGATTTATAATTAATTTATCGATATTATCCAATATAATAATATTCCATCAACTGATATAATTAATGACCGACAGTAAATAGCAGTAAAAATGCGGTGTTTGTAGTTGACAATATGATAATTATGTAGTGATATGGTTTGGCTTGTAATGGTATGATATGATAACAGATATACGTTTCGATGATCAAGCCTACTAATGTTGGGCTAAAGCCTGAAAACACAGAGATTCCAAAGCCGGTCTTCTGGCCTCAGGAAAAAGGGTAAACATAAACAGTAATGCATTGCGCGATTTCCCGGAGGTTTCTGTACAAATAACAGGAGAATCGCTGTGATTGGTTGTCCGAACAAAGAGACAAAGGAAAAGCTACACGTGTACAGATCAGCTGTTAGCCGTCGTCATAGTAACTACACTGTGTCAAGAGGATTTTAGCGTATTGCGACATAAAATTGCTAGTTATGTCCGCTAAAGTACACATACAGAAGAAATGGCTTTTTATGTCCACTAAAACACCAGTACAGTAATGAAACGGCCTTTTATGCCCGTCAAACCAACTACAGAGTACTTTGCGGGGAAAATAACAAGCCAATTCCGCAAAAGCTTTTACACAGACATTTGGTGTCCTCAGCAGTTAGAGCCCAGCATGGACTCCCATAGAGGAGTACTGGAACTACTGCTGTTCTAAATAATCGGACCTTTAGTTTCCGATTAATTCTCGGTGACTTCCAAATCCTGGAAAGCCTATTTAAGGCTGCCCTTAAGTTCTTCTTTAAGTTCTTCTAGCGCGGAGACTAATACCTTAGCTACAACAATACAATGATCACTAGAGCCAAGAACAAATCCTATAAAGGAATTACTCTTCAGATAGTGTCTGGAAAGAATATAATATTTTTATTCCAAAATTGTAACATTACTCAACGCCGCTAGTATTAACAGCGAGTTGTTATTTAGCACTTTACAACTTTTGAGGACTTTACAGCATTGTTTGGCCTGTACATTTAGTATTGTACGTATTGGTGTTATTCAGTTAAGTAATGTCCCTTTAGCGGACATTACAACACGCCGTCATTGGTTACCACGTAAACAATAGGTGGTATTTGCCTGACAGCCAGTTAGGCCTACTGCATCACCTACCGGTAGGTGGGGTATAGCTATTAATAACAAGTAGCTATAAACTATTAACATGGCTCCAAACGCCACCATAAATATAAGCTAACTTATTTATAACATAATTTATGTCATTTTTACATTTATTTATACAGCAACTAATTTAATTTGTGCAGTTTCTATCACTTATAATATATATACAATCATTTCGTAATGTTACAATTTTGGAATAAAACTACATACATAACATACTTGTACTGTAGCAAAGTACTTTACAGTGTTCTGATCCTCGTGGCTTTATTTTCACTCACTCACTAACATTTGTTCGTGTAACAAAGCATTCGGATCATCACACTGTAAAGTGCTACTTTACTCACAAGTATGTAAATAGTTACAGTATAATATTACAAATAATATTTCAAAAATTGTATAATTTGTGGACATAGTGCGGTGTCGCGTAGAGCCCACCAAGAATACAAAGTTACTCAAAACATTTATATATCTTAGTGCAATTTCTATCACTTTATATTTCATATTTATCTGTTTATTTTATTGTTAGTTAGGCCTACTGTTATTCGTGATAATTGAACAGTGGCGCATTTATGTTTCGGTCAAGGAGTGCGATAAACCATGAAGGTGTAAATGAATACACTTTAAAAATTACGTTTAAAACGCAAAGCATTATGGAGGCATTATAATTTGAAAGGAAATTGTGGATGTTAATATAGTTCCGAATTAATAGGAATATTGATAATATATAAGTGAATGCACATAACAAGGGAGAAAAAGCGAGCGTAGCGAGCAGAAATGTTTTAAACAATGATATGATTTTTCACATTTAAATCGACTTTTGTAACCAATAATACTTTGATAAAACAAATGACTTTACATTACCGGTCTGTATATAACTGTATATAACTACATAACTAGCTGCACGCACATCTGCAGTAATATTGCAGGAAAACGCTCTACTGGTTTAATACTTTTTTTAAGGAGAACTTTTTTCTTTTCTTTAAAGAGCGTTTGTTTCAGAATATTGATATTTGGCAGGACGAAGATTGTATTCCATCCCCATTATAGCTATGGTAATTAATTAATATTGTCCGGGCCCGTTATAGTGCACAATAATACAATAACTACACAATTATTTAATATATTTACTAATACTAATCCAGTCACAAACAACTAACGTTGCCAAACCATAATGTAGGCCAGGCCTACCATGCTCGCGTATTAATCCTCTTTTGTTTTCAGTCGCAGATTGCCTGTAAGAACACCAGTTTCTATAGTAACACCACAGTTTCTATACGGTATTCCAAGTCATTTTTAATTTTCATTCATTATGGAATTAATGAGCAAATAAATTATAACGTTTGCATTTAATTATAGGATTCAGTGAGCAGAACTACACAATTATTGCTATTATATTACAAATATTATTGGAAACTTTATACGACGCTTGTGTTCGCTTTATTATATTCCTCGGCCTCATAGCCCATTACAGTATAGCTCCCCTTTTTGTGGCGCTTCTAGTATATGATTATTATTAAAGAAAAACTAAGAATTACCAAAAAAAATTGTATAATACCGAATTCTTGTTCATAATAAACAAAAAATTCCGGCATTAAGGTGTAATTGTAATAGTAATTTAATGACAAAATCGTTTACAAAATGGTTTAAATTCGCATAATAGATTAAATGATCACTGCAGATGGCTTCATAGGCCTAATGAAATATCAATTTGCACTCAGCTGTGCAACAAAGCACCACGGGTATTCTTCATATGTTTTGTTTGTCTGTTAATTGAATATTAGTAAATTGTAAAGTTTTATATTTTACTAATAGTGATATTATAAGATACTTAAATATAAATATTTATCATTATCATACATCGTGGGAAAAGTAAGGTAAAAAACAAGCGCCAAACCAAATATGATTGCAGTTTACACTATTACAGTATACTACTGTAGGTCTGATTTTAAAATTTATATCGCACTGTATACAATTCTATATAAGTGTAAGCTTACAAGCTTTGACATAGGATATTAAATAGTTATAATAATTAAACTGGAATGATGGTTATATCTGTGCGAAATGGGATGCTCGGCTAGTGCCATTCAGGCGCCCGAGGGCCAGCAGTTTAACCTACCGCCATTGAGAAATGGAATTGTGATCCGCGAACACGATTTAACTCAATTCAGAAAGGAATGCTTGACGGCGCACAACTGCTACCGCCGACGTCACTGCGTTCCCAGCGTGTCTCTATCGCAAAATCTAACGAACAGCGCCCAAACGTGGGCCGAACATCAAATCCAAAATAATATCTTTGAAAACAGTAACTCCAAGGTCGGTGAGAACATAATCTGGGGGAGTCCTCGACTGGTCAGCCACGGTTCCGTACCGGTGGACAAGTGGTACAAGGATAGCGTCAACTACGACTACCACATAGGCGGATTCAATGCGGGTCATTTCACACAGATCGTGTGGAAGTCCACGACCCTGCTGGGTGTCGGATGTTGTCTCAGTAGCGACGGTGAAACAGCGGCAGTTGTCTGCCACTATTGGCCGCCAGCCATCGAGGACGGCGATTACTCAGACAATGTGCTGCCACCCAACCCTCATTTGGTTCGGAGATGGACTCAGAAAAACATTGTGAATAGGAAATCAACGTTAACTGTATAATGAAAAGCAATAATTAATTAATTAATAATAAAGACATTAGGATATTTACAATTGATTTAAATCGTGCTATTAATATAGGGCCCCATTAATATAGTCACTAAAATCGAAATAATAGTTTTTGGCAGCGTGTTTAAAAGTGATTGACGGTACGTGTACGCAAACTTCGCCCGAGTCCAATCTTCGCCCGGAGCAATCTTCGCCCTCAAAATTAGCAACTATCGCCCGGCGGAAACCTTCGCCCGCAAGCAATCTTTGCCAAATAAACAATTATTTTTTTATTAGAAAATGTCGTCTCTGTAACCTGCTCCATTCCTTTAATTAGTAACACAATCATTTATTGTTTTGGTTAGAAAGAGAAGTCTCTCTAACCTGCTCCTTTCCCTCAATTTGTTACTAAAATGGTTACTAACACAAATCTTATTGGGCGAAGGTTGCTCGCGGGTGAATATTGCCTTGCGGGCGAAGGTTTCCCGCGGGCGAAGGATGTTCGTGGGCGAAGATTGGACGCGGGCGAAGGTTGTACGCAGGCGAAGATTACACCCAACCAGATTGACCTAATAAACTTTATTCCAAAATAATGTAACGCCGCTAGAATTTAACCTGGTTTGTTTTTGTTATGCAGTACATTATATCTTGAGAGTAGAAAATGTCACATTACAGATACTGCATAGCGTAGCAAATAATGTCTAATTTGCAGCTCGGTTTTTTTTTACAAACGTTAGGAATTTAATTCAGATACCGAACACTGTTTTCAAAACTATTGGGGGTAACAAGAATCTATCAGGTTATAGTAGTGGTCTTTTCTAACAAAAACAAAAAACAAAATGTATATCATATGCGGTCATATGTAGGGACATAGATTTAAGAAATACAGTAAAACTTCTAAATGTGTTAAAAAAATTAATTTTTATCATGTCCGTTTAATGGCTCAGTAGGCCCATATTTGCAAAATAAATAATGGATAATATAAATAAATAATGGATAATATACGGTAATTGATGGAACAATGGGCGTGCTAAATTACTCTGGAAACTATTGGATATTATTTTGAAAACAAAAATTGCATTTTTGGTAATCAAAGTAATTACATTTCAGAAAGATCGGTGGACTGGTATACGGCACGGCTACAGGTTATTTTTACGCCATCGGCCGATTATATTCTGAAATTGCTATTACAGAACGGGGGGAATATTTTGCACCAAATGCCATGATACACCACAGGAGCGGCAAAGGGGAGCGGCAGTGGCGAGCGACGAGCGACCACTTTTTAAAAATAGAACACATTATTGTATATGATACACCATACTGCCCTTTTAGAACTTGCTCTATTTTTTGTGCGGGGAGCTTCGGTTTTGAGCGGCTTCTGTGATTTTCACCATATGTTAAAATACTTCAAAAAAGTTTGGTGAAAAATTAACCAAACTTTAATAATATATTTTTAATAAAAATACTGCATCTGAACTTTCCAATCTATTTCAAAAGCGCAAAACTGTCCACTACCATTTCACCAGATCTGTTGACAGATCTGATTACACTCTCCCACTATTCCATCTCAGTTCATCCCAGCGGTCCGTGAGCTTTCGAGGTCCTTCACAGCTTTCACAGCCTGATGAACTCAGATGCAAGAAATCTAAATCATTGTTCCAGTTAGTTAAAAATTATTTTCATATATTTTTTTATCTATACTCTAATAAATTATTTTTTTTCCCCTGGCTTTTTAATTACCGCACCGCGCGCAGGTGGAAACATAATGTATAATGATAATGTAAACTATAGTACTTCATTAATGTTAATTTATGCATAGCGCCCAGGTACGACGCTTTGGTGCTCCGAGAAAACCGCGCACCTGAAATCTCGTTGCGCACGTCATCATAATCCATACAATTCGCGCAGCTCATATCAGCATATTACAAAAAAGGAAAGAAATCGCGCACATCAATAGAAAATTTTATATTTTCATATACAGTATGTACTGTAATAGCCCGGTATGGGTGGTTATAGCCCGTTATGGGTAGTTATAGCCCGTTATGGGTGGTTATAGCCCGTTATGGGTGGTTATTATAGCCCGTTATGGGTGGTTATAGCCCGTTATGGGTGGTTATAGCCCGGTATGGGTGGTTATAGCCCGGTATGGGTGGTTATAGCCCGTTATGGGTGGTTATAGCCCGTTATGGGTGGTTACAGCCCGTTATGGGTGGTTATAACACGTTATGGGTGGTTATAGCCCGTTATGGGTGGTTATAACCCGTTATGGGTGGTTATAGCCCGTCATGGGTGGTTATTATAACCCGTTATGGGTGGTTATAGCCCGTTATGGGTGGTTATAGCCCGTTATGGGTGGTTATAACCCGTTATGGGTGGTTATAGCCCGTCATGGGTGGTTATTATAACCCGTTATGGGTGGTTATAGCCCGTTATGGGTGGTTATAACCCGTTATGGGTGGTTATAGCCCGTCATGGGTGGTTATTATAACCCGTTACGGGTGGTTATAGCCCGTTATGGGTGGTTATAGCCCGTTATGGGTGGTTACAGCCCGTTATGTGTGGTTATAGCCCGTTATGGGTGGTTATAGCCCGTTATGGGTGGTTCTAGCCCGTTATGGGTGGTTATAGCCCGTTATGGGTGGTTACAGCCCGTTATGGGTGGTTATTATAACCCGTTATGTGTGGTTATAGCCCGTTATGGGTGGTTATAGCCCGTTATGGGTGGTTATAGCCCGTTATGGGTGGTTATAGCCCGGTATGGGTGGTTATAGCCCGTTATGGGTGGTTATAGCCCGGTATGGGTGGTTATAGCCCGTTATCGGTGGTTATAGCCCGTTATGGGTGGTTATAGCCCGTTATGGGTGGTTATAGCCCGTCATGGGTGGTTATTATAACCCGTTATGGGTGGTTATAGCCCGTTATGGGTGGTTATAGCCCGTTACATGGGTGGTTATTATAACCCGTTATGGGTGGTTATAGCCCGTTATGGGTGGTTATAGCCCGTTATGGGTGGTTATAACCCGTTATGGGTGGTTATAGCCCGTCATGGGTGGTTATTATAACCCGTTATGGGTGGTTATAGCCCGTTATGGGTGGTTATAGCCCGTTATGGGTGGTTACAGCCCGTTATGGGTGGTTATAACCCGTTATGGGTGGTTATAACCCGTTATGGGTGGTTATTATAACCCGTTATGGGTGGTTATAGCCCGTTATGGGTGGTTATAGCCCGTTATGGGTGGTTACAGCCCGTTATGTGTGGTTATAGCCCGTTATGGGTGGTTATAGCCCGTTATGGGTGGTTCTAGCCCGTTATGGGTGGTTACAGACCGTTATGGGTGGTTATTATAACCCGTTATGTGTGGTTATAGCCCGTTATGGGTGGTTATAGCCCGTTATGGGTGGTTATAGCCCGTTATGGGTGGTTATAGCCCGGTATGGGTGGTTATAGCCCGTTATGGGTGGTTATAGCCCGGTATGGGTGGTTATAGCCCGTTATCGGTGGTTATAGCCCGTTATGGGTGGTTATAGCCCGTTATGGGTGGTTATAGTCCGTTATGGGTGGTTACAGCCCGTTATGTGTGGTTATAGCGCGTTATGGGTGGTTATAGCCCGTTATGGGTGGTTATAGCCCGTTATGGGTGGTTATAGCCCGTTATGGGTGGTTATAGCCCGTTATGGGTGGTTATAACCCGTTATGGGTGGTTATAGCCCGTCATGGGTGGTTATTATAACCCGTTATGGGTGGTTATAGCCCGTTATGGGTGGTTATAGCCCGTTATGGGTGGTTACAGCCCGTTATGGGTGGTTATAGCCCGTTATCGGTGGTTATAGCCCGTTATGGGTGGTTATAGCCCGTTATGGGTGGTTATTATAGCCCGTTATGGGTGGTTATAGCCCGTTATGGGTGGTTACAGCCCGTTATGGGTGGTTATTATAACCCGTTATGGGTGGTTATAGCCCGTTATGGGTGGTTATAGCGCGTTATGGGTGGTTATAGCCCGTTATGGGTGGTTATAGCCCGTTATGGGTGGTTATAGCCCGTTATGGGTGGTTATAGCCCGTTATGGGTGGTTATAACCCGTTATGGGTGGTTATAGCCCGTCATGGGTGGTTATTATAACCCGTTATGGGTGGTTATAGCCAGTTATGGGTGGTTATAGCCCGTTATGGGTGGTTATAGCCCGTTATGGGTGGTTATAGCCCGTTATGGGTGGTTATAGCCCGTCATGGGTGGTTATTATAACCCGTTATGGGTGGTTATAGCCCGTTATGGGTGGTTATAGCCCGTTATGGGTGGTTACAGCCCGTTATGGGTGGTTATAACCCGTTATGGGTGGTTATAGCCCGTCATGGGTGGTTATTATAACCCGTTATGGGTGGTTATAGCCCGTTATGGGTGGTTATAGCCCGTTATGGGTGGTTATAACCCGTTATGGGTGGTTATAGCCCGTCATGGGTGGTTATTATAACCCGTTATGGGTGGTTATAGCCCGTTATGGGTGGTTATAGCCCGTTATGGGTGGTTACAGCCCGTTATGGGTGGTTATAACCCGTTATGGGTGGTTATAACCCGTTATGGGTGGTTATTATAACCCGTTATGGGTGGTTATAGCCCGTTATGGGTGGTTATAGCCCGTTATGGGTGGTTACAGCCCGTTATGTGTGGTTATAGCCCGTTATGGGTGGTTATAGCCCGTTATGGGTGGTTCTAGCCCGTTATGGGTGGTTACAGACCGTTATGGGTGGTTATTATAACCCGTTATGTGTGGTTATAGCCCGTTATGGGTGGTTATAGCCCGTTATGGGTGGTTATAGCCCGTTATGGGTGGTTATAGCCCGGTATGGGTGGTTATAGCCCGTTATGGGTGGTTATAGCCCGGTATGGGTGGTTATAGCCCGTTATCGGTGGTTATAGCCCGTTATGGGTGGTTATAGCCCGTTATGGGTGGTTATTATAGCCCGTTATGGGTGGTTATAGCCCGTTATGGGTGGTTACAGCCCGTTATGGGTGGTTATTATAACCCGTTATGTGTGGTTATAGCCCGTTATGGGTGGTTTTAGCCCGTTATGGGTGGTTATAGCCCGTTATGGGTGGTTATAACCCGTTATGGGTGGTTATAGCCCGTCATGGGTGGTTATTATAACCCGTTATGGGTGGTTATAGCCCGTTATGGGTGGTTATAGTCCGTTATGGGTGGTTACAGCCCGTTATGTGTGGTTATAGCGCGTTATGGGTGGTTATAGCCCGTTATGGGTGGTTATAGCCCGTTATGGGTGGTTATAGCCCGTTATGGGTGGTTATAGCCCGTTATGGGTGGTTATAACCCGTTATGGGTGGTTATAGCCCGTCATGGGTGGTTATTATAACCCGTTATGGGTGGTTATAGCCCGTTATGGGTGGTTATAGCCCGTTATGGGTGGTTACAGCCCGTTATGGGTGGTTATAGCCCGTTATCGGTGGTTATAGCCCGTTATGGGTGGTTATAGCCCGTTATGGGTGGTTATTATAGCCCGTTATGGGTGGTTATAGCCCGTTATGGGTGGTTACAGCCCGTTATGGGTGGTTATTATAACCCGTTATGGGTGGTTATAGCCCGTTATGGGTGGTTATAGCCCGGTATGGGTGGTTATAGCCCGTTATGGGTGGTTATAGCCCGTTATGGGTGGTTATAGCCCGTTATGGGTAGTTGTAACCCGTTATGGGTGGTTATAGCCCGTCATGGGTGGTTATTATAACCCGTTATGGGTGGTTATAGCCCGTTATGGGTGGTTATAGTCCGTTATGGGTGGTTATAGCGCGTTATGGGTGGTTATAGCCCGTTATGGGTGGTTATAGCCCGTTATGGGTGGTTATAGCCCGTTATGGGTGGTTATAGCCCGTTATGGGTGGTTATAACCCGTTATGGGTGGTTATAGCCCGTCATGGGTGGTTATTATAGCCCGTTATGGGTGGTTATAGCCCGTTATGGGTGGTTATAGCCCGTTATGGGTGGTTACAGCCCGTTATGGGTGGTTATAGCCCGTTATCGGTGGTTATAGCCCGTTATGGGTGGTTATAGCCCGTTATGGGTGGTTATTATAGCCCGTTATGGGTGGTTATAGCCCGTTATGGGTGGTTACAGCCCGTTATGGGTGGTTATTATAACCCGTTATGGGTGGTTATAGCCCGTTATGGGTTGTTATAGCCCGGTATGGGTGGTTATAGCCCGTTATGGGTGGTTATAGCCCGTTATGGGTGGTTATAGCCCGTTATGGGTAGTTGTAACCCGTTATGGGTGGTTATAGCCCGTCATGGGTGGTTATTATAACCCGTTATGGGTGGTTATAGCCCGTTATGGGTGGTTATAGTCCGTTATGGGTGGTTACAGCCCGTTATGGGTGGTTATAGCCCGTTATGGGTGGTTATAGCCCGTTATGGGTGGTTATAGCCCGTCATGGGTGGTTATTATAACCCGTTATGGGTGGTTATAGCCCGTTATGGGTGGTTATAGCCCGTTATGGGTGGTTACAGCCCGTTATGGGTGGTTATAACCCGTTATGGGTGGTTATAGCCCGTCATGGGTGGTTATTATAACCCGTTATGGGTGGTTATAGCCCGTTATGGGTGGTTATAGCCCGTTATGGGTGGTTATAACCCGTTATGGGTGGTTATAGCCCGTCATGGGTGGTTATTATAACCCGTTATGGGTGGTTATAGCCCGTTATGGGTGGTTATAGCCCGTTATGGGTGGTTACAGCCCGTTATGGGTGGTTATAACCCGTTATGGGTGGTTATAGCCCGTCATGGGTGGTTATTATAACCCGTTATGGGTGGTTATAGCCCGTTATGGGTGGTTATAGCCCGGTATGGGTGGTTATAGCCCGGTATGGGTGGTTATAGCCCGTTATGGGTGGTTATAGCCCGTTATGGGTGGTTATAGCCCGTTATGGGTGGTTATAACCCGTTATGGGTGGTTATAGCCCGTCATGGGTGGTTATTATAACCCGTTATGGGTGGTTATAGCCCGTTATGGGTGGTTATAGCCCGTTATGGGTGGTTACAGCCCGTTATGGGTGGTTATAACCCGTTATGGGTGGTTATAGCCCGTCAAGGGTGGTTATTATAACCCGTTATGGGTGGTTATAGCCCGTTATGGGTGGTTATAGCCCGTTATGGGTGGTTACAGCCCGTTATGGGTGGTTATAACCCGTTATGGGTGGTTATAGCCCGTTATGGGTGGTTATAGCCCGGTATGGGTGGTTATAGCCCGGTATGGGTTGTTATAGCCCGTTATGGGTGGTTATAGCCCGTTATGGGTGGTTATTATAACCCGTTATGGGTGGTTATAGCCCGTTATGGGTGGTTATAGCCCGTCATGGGTGGTTATTATAACCCGTTATGGGTGGTTATAGCCCGTTATGGGTGGTTATAGCCCGTTATGGGTGGTTATAGCCCGTTATGGGTGGTTATAACCCGTTATGGGTGGTTATAGCCCGTTATGGGTGGTTATAGCCCGTTATGGGTGGTTATAGCCCGTTATGGGTGGTTATTATAGCCCGTTATGGGTGGTTATAGCCCGTTATGGGTGGTTATAGCCCGTTATGGGTGGTTATAGCCCGGTATGGGTGGTTATAGCCCGTTATGGGTGGTTATTATAGCCCGTTATGGGTGGTTATAGCCCGTTATGGGTGGTTATAGCCCGTTATGGGTGGTTATAGCCCGGTATGGGTGGTTATAGCCCGTCATGGGTGGTTATAGCCCGTTATGGGTCGTTATAACCCGTTATGGGTGGTTATAGCCCGTCATGGGTGGTTATTATAACCCGTTAAGGGTGGTTATAGCCCGTTATGGGTGGTTATAGCCCGTCATGGGTGGTTATAGCCCGTTATGGGTGGTTATAACCCGTTATGGGTGGTTATAGCCCGTCATGGGTGGTTATTATAACCCGTTATGGGTGGTTATAGCCCGTTATGGGTGGTTATAGCCCGTCATGGGTGGTTATAGCCCGTTATGGGTGGTTATAACCAGTTATGGGTGGTTATAGCCCGTCATGGGTGGTTATTATAACCCGTTATGGGTGGTTATAGCCCGTTATGGGTGGTTATAGCCCGTTATGGGTGGTTACAGCCCGTTATGTGTGGTTATAGCCCGTTATGGGTGGTTATAGCCCGTTAGGAGTGGTTATAGCCCGTTATGGGTGGTTATAGCCCGTTATGGGTGGTTATAGCCCTCTATGGGTGGTTATAACCCGTTATGGGTGGTTATAGCCCGTTATGGGTGATTATAGCCCGTTATGGGTGGTTATAGCCCGTTATGGGTGGTAATGGCCCGTTATGGGTGGTTATGACCCGTTATGGGTGGTTATTATAGCCCGTTATGGTTGGTTATAGCCCGTTACGGGTGGTTATCAAGAAAGCTTTCGACTCCATCGATAGAGGTAAAATGCTTGAAATCGTAAGAGCTTATGGAATGCCAGAAGTAATTTTTGCTGGCATTGGATTGTTATATTGTGACACAGAAGCACAGGTACTCTCACCAGATGGTGAAACTGAGTATTTCTTAATCCTGGCTGGTGTACTGCAAGGTGACACATTAGCACCATTACTATTTGTAATTGTGCTCGATTACTCAATGAGGACGGCCACAAAGGGTGAAGATCTGGGATTCACACTTCCACAACGCAGAAGTAGTAGATATCCGACAACTACAGTCACAGACACCGACTTTACGGATGACATCGCCCTGCTCTCTAATACGCTAGCAGATGCACAGCTTCTACTAAATAAAGTGGAGAGGGCTGCTAAGGAGGTTGGATTGCATATAAATGCTACCAAGACCGAATTCATGACCTTTAATGTTGATGGAAACTTGACAACCATTGATAATAATCAACTAAGGAAGGTCGATGACTTCCAGTACCTTGGATCATGGATAGAGAGTAGCAAAAAAGACATAGAAGTTAGAAAAGCAAAGGCTTGGGTAGCTCTATCAAAAATGGATACCATCTGGAAATCAGATCTCTCCAGGCACCTGAAGACTAAGTTCTTTCGAGCCACAGTGGAAAGTGTATTTTTATACGGGGGTGAGACCTGGACACTGACTAAATCACAGGAACAACGAATTGATGGTTGCTACACAAGACTAAGGGCAGCCCTAAACATCAGCTGGAGATAACACATGACAAACGCCGAGCTTTATGGTACAATACCACCTGTATCAACCACCCTCCGTGACCGCAGATTAAGATTAAGTGGGCACTGCTGGCGAAGTAAAGACGAGGTCATACCAGATCTACTTCTCTGGCAACCAACTCATGGAAAGCGTTGTCGTGGACGACCGGCCATAACATATATTACTCAACTTGAAAGGGATACTGAACTTGGGAGAAACGAAATTGCGACAACTATGGAGAATCGGGAAGCCTGGAAGGATCTCATTTCCACTGTCCGAGTTCGCTCGACCTAGTAGTAGTAGTAGTAGTAGGGGTGGTTATAGCCTGTTTTTAGGAAGTTATAGCTCGATATCCTGTTATCTGGTTATAGATCATTATTATATCCCATATTATTATTATTATTATGAATCATTTTTCTAAACTTGCATGCACACAAATAAATTGTAACTAGGTAATAATTGGAGTCAAATAATTAGTAAATTACGGTAAATGAAAAAAAATATTATGAATATATATGACTTGATGCATGCATAGTATAGTAAAGACGGAGGTTGATCGAGAAGGCCCATTACTGTACATCAACCACCGAATAGACATTAATAATATGAATAATATATTGTAATACTATAATTTTGTTAATATTAGTTCGGTTTAGAAGGAAATTTAAACTATACAGTACGTATTTAGTATTCATATAAAATCTTAATAGTTATCATAAGAAATGGGGTAAGAATTAACGGTTAGTTGGGGTGCATTATATTTACTTGGGCGCAATGCTTATACAGTATTCATAACCAATACACAGTGTATTTACAGTGTATATTTAATAGGAGTACCAACGTGTCAGTCACAGTAATCCCTTTGTAATAACTAGAGAGCCAGCAAGCTGGCTGGAAGGAGCCCGGGGGGAAGAATCCTAGCCAATACTAAACTAAACAATTGTCTAAATGGTGTGATGATACATAGCTGACTTTGTGGCTTGCCCCACATAATAAAAACTGAAACTTTGCTATGACAACACACCCGGTTCTTTTAAATTTGCGTGATTTGATTTATGCTCGCACCACTATTTGTAAGAAATATTAAAACTTATCTTACAGTATGCCAATGTAGTAATGGTATTAAAATATAATTAAATTAATTTACACTATTAATGCTTCAGCTAAAAAATCGTTTCAGCTAAAAAATCGTATGTAATAAAAAAAATAAGAATATTTTTAATATGTGTATATGTAATATAGGTATTACTGCTAAGTTAGGCAGTAGGCCAGAGCGGGCTCCTTAAATACATGCAACTACTGTATTATAGTGTAGGTCAACTATAAAACATTTTGCAATCCACAGTGAGTATCGACTGCAATAGGACACAACACACTGCTTTGTGTAACTAAAATTCATTCTCCTGATCCACCCACTAACATAGCAGAGTGAGTAACCTTATTGTAGATATACCCTCAGGAAGCACTGGGAGAGCAATCAGCTTATGGGGTAATACATTAGAAACCAACAGCTTATGTGTGAGTAAACATTGACTTTCCTTATAGCCTACTAGTAAAACTTGGCAACCAATACGTTTTACTATGACTGTGTATAACATATTAAGCCATATTTCATCATGAACACCAGCTGTTATTTTACCATTGCTTTTAATTTCGCGACAAAACAATGTCAAAAAACTAAATATATCGAATACCACACATAGAATCGATCTGAAATTTTGTAACGCGATTATGAACCTCAAAAGCAATGTACTTGCAAAATTTCATCAAAATCGCCAGGCAGGAAGTCCCTTAACCTAGATAATTATCAGTCAGTCAGTGTCAGTCAATGTAATGTATCCTGAAGATTCTTACAGTAAGTATCCCGCTGTCAAGCGGGCTCCTAATTACTGTTACGTACTGTACATGGCTCGTATAGGGGTCTATTGGAAGCCCAACAAAACACTTTCATACCATAATATATACAGTAGTAATAATATTAGGCGAAAAGGAGCGAGTAGGGCGTTAATCCGGCTCTCTCATTGGTTTAGCTATTTAGGTTGTCCCAAGGCCGGAAATACCTTTTGTATTTCAGTCCTATTTAGACAACTCAGCCAATTGTATACGGTACTGTATACTATTATGAATATATCCGTAATCCTGTACTATATAACATATTATTCACAAACTTATAGAATGAATTGGAGGACTGTGACACTTTTTAATAATCATAAATTGTATGAGTTTTACTACAGTATCAATACAGTATAAAACCTCAAGTGAAGGACATAATAATAAAATTTGAGAAAGTTTTTAAATAGTGCAGTAAAAAATATGTGTTTATCGGGTCCTGAGTTCTATGTCACTTCTTTGAGAATGGGCTCTTTGCCAATGCTTTCGCGTATCCTGCGCACCCTCGTCCCCTAATCGTGGTAGGTGGGAGAAGTCCCCTTCCCAACCCTGGTAGTTGTCATACAGCTTCAACTGCCCTCCTGGCCATACACTCCTTCTGAATCCTGGCTGCTGGGGCCTCCAAGGGTATAATACCATCGGATGGCTCCTCGTCGTCATCATCAGACCTCGCGAATTGCGCGGCCCTTTCTCTCCCTTTGGATCTACCCACCGCTGTAATCAACGTAAGAGTCTCAGCCTCCGCGGCAGCGGAGGTCCTGTACTCTCCAGCGCTACGCTTATCTTTACGATATCGTGAGTAATCACCACCAGTCTCTTGGTTGATTTATTTAACTTGTTTCCGAATCTAAATTAATTGACTCTAGATTGTAGGCGTGGGGATTATTTAAGTGCCGGCCTTCCCTTATTGAACAATGTTCAAACTCTTCTTATAACGGTGTCGTACACTCCTCTTGTAAGGTATCTCCTCGAATGTTTCCTTCACTGACTAAACGGTCGATTAAGCTTGACCTCGGATCTTGGAGGGCTAAAATCTCTCAGAATATTCGGATCATGATGCAAGAAGCCAAATACCAACAACTACAACACAATGAACAACAAGAAGGCCAAGAATATCTTGAAGATTTGAGTAACGATAATATATTGGTTTCGATGAATCATGCTAAAGGACTAAAGTACTTTTATTCAATAGAAATATTTCATTCTAGTTATATTGTGGAGTCAATACGTACTATATTTCGGGAAAGTTGTCACAATTTAATAAATAAATAATAACGTAGTTAGACCGACCGAAACCAAAGCCAAAACGACAATTATTGTAAACTATCTTTATTAATAACCGGAGCCCCACCTTAATATGATAATATGGCAGACTATAAATTATACTAGACTAACGTCAATTTTAACTAGTATAAATACTAAGACATGTGTTAATCTACTGTATTTATTGGAGACTCCCCGTCTTGGAAATTGACACATAAACACAAATAATTGTGCGCGAATTAATTAAAAATTTAATTTAATTATAATTTTTTTTAATTATCCATTATGTGAGAGGAACAGTTTACAGTTGACAAGTCATTCTAACCAAAACACCAAACGAAATTCAATAGCAAAAAAGGTAGCTGTTTTCTTTTTTCTTTGTTTTCTTTTTCAAGAAAATATAACTTAGATTGCGTTAAATTTGATTTATTGTATATATGGAGTGTCTATTTTATATGTATGGATGTATTTTATATATGGAGTATATATATACTGTATATATATATGGAATGTAGTGTTTATTTTTAGTATTATTATTATTCAATTAATTTATTATAAATTATATTTATTATATTATATTACACAACATAAGTGTACAATAATTTATGGTTGAATTTCTCCAATAGTGATTATTTATTCATCAAATAAGAAAAAGGTTTGAATATCAAAATATTTTATCCGCGAAGTCAGAAGTTATAGGAAAATTTAGTGCGGTCGGTCGTTTTGAAGACTAATACAGTACAGTACCTCTGCGAAAACTATGAAATACAATTTGCGTGGGGGGATGAGAAATTCTACAGTGCCCTGCTAAATGGCTTCTATAAGCTTGCTTATTTGGCCCTACGCGAAGGCCCCACGTACGTGTACCGTAAATGGTTTTGTTCAGAAATTGAAAAAATGAGGAAGCACGTCAGTGGGCGTTGAACCAGCACTCCTATACATATCGCTAACCAGTTCCCAATTACCCCTGACAGTTACTCTCCCACCTAATCCACTTCTATTGCGCAGGCTGTCTTCTTAATTTGCATATCCAATCTCTATCATCGGACCTACCGATCATTGTTTCCATCTGAACAAAAAACCACAATATTACAAAGAAAACATGAGTTCAGAGATTGATTTATTTCCACCAATTCCAATTATAATACTCCAATCCCATCAATCGACTTAGTTAAAGTCCCGATTAAGTAAAAAAATATTATTTAAAAATTATTTATAAATTTATTATAAATTACATTATTATTTAAAAATTATTTATAAATTTATTATAAATTACATTATTATTTAAAAATTATTTATAAATTCATAATAATTCCTATCCTTGATGGTGGGATAGGTGGAATTTGTGACAACACCCAAAATCGGTAGCAACATTCAGCCACACGTCGCAGTAAAAAAAAAAGTAGACCGCAATCTTAAAAGTAAGTCTGCCTGCCAAGTTTTGCCTCTGCAGCACTAAAGAACATAACTACATCCTGGTGAACAGTGGGCCTATTGCAGAATATTGAATTACATGATTTGAGTGTTATCCTGACATTTGAGTGTTTTCCCCAGACGTGTGAGTGTTTTCCTAGGACTTGCCGGCGATATACGGGCGGACCCGAAACTGGGCAAAATTACCTTTAGAACAGCAATAGGCCTACTGTACTCAGTTATCACATTGTTTGTGGCTTATGTACGCGCTTTTGAAGACCTTCAGCAGTTTAACCTGCCAAAATTTATATGTCTTTTGGTTTATAAATATACTTTAGAAGATGACAAATATTTAATACCAATAAACACAACATTAGCAGAAGCCAGCCTAGTGCGCGTCCATTCACCCGCTGGATAATCCCGGGAGACTGGATTCTGAGGGCTTAAATTATTATTGCAGTGAAGCTTACGGTATTGTATTATTCGATTGATCGTTAATAATTAATTTCTGACTAATATTATTCACTTTCGGGAAATATTAACAGTTCCTTTAGGACGTGGCGCTCTATCTAAGTAAACAGAGATATGACTTATACTAATCACAACGGTAAGTCGGTAAGGCTTAAGATTCACGTATGAGGCGCATTCTTTAGGAAATGCTTAGTTATCAATCACAATCATGCACACTACCGGTAACACACAATACTGCTCACTAATTTGCCGACCGTCAATGAATTTTATCATATATAAAGCGAACAGCAATTGACTCATGTAGGGCTTATCAAATAGCATTAAATTCACTACAAACCACAATAATATAAGTCGCAATCGCTATATATAACCCGTCTCTCTAACCTGTAGTGTATCAAGAAAATTGGGAAATTTGGGTTCTTTATATATGTTCTCCAAATAATGTTCAACCAAACACAATAGTAAACAGCAGTATAATAATGTATATTGAACCGATAATACAAGAATAGAAACAAGTTGATATAAATTAATATATGATGTGTTATGATATAGACTGAATTGCATTGAGTTGAGTTGATAACAGTCATACGCTCTATAATTTTAGCCTACTAATGTTTCTTCTAAAAGTATGAAATGAATTGACTCTAGAGCCGTTGTTCCTGGCCTAGACAGCAATAACAACAAAGTATCAAGAAAAAACAGTAAGACTGAACACTCTCCTTATGATCGACCGAAAAGCTACACGTCGACAGGAAAAATCGCTCTGATTGGCTCAAGCCAAACAAAGAACCATGCGTCCAATGGCTGTTTCCATGTCAGCAACCAGCTGTTAGATGTCGTAATATGAATCATCACGGCTAAGCTATGAAAGGTATTTGTCGCATTGCAGGTTTTTTGCCTTACCATGTCCGCTAAAACACGTATATAGCAGAATGACTTTTATGTCCGTTAAAACACCTGTAAAGGTACCTTGCGGGCGAGGGGAATATATATACAGTTAGAGAACCTTTTTAGAGTATTCCAGCGCCTGGGGGGAAACTGGATTGCGAAGCAAAAGGGCCAGTTATATCCCACAGAAGCTTTTACACCGCTCCCAGAAAATGGGATTTGAGTCTATAAAATATACAAAATCACAGTTTCTAATATACGTAAATACTCTAAACAGTTAGTCTTTCTTGCGCGGACGGCGTTTACGCAGTTTTTTAAAGCTAGCAAGAGTCCTTTTCTCTTTGGGGCGAGCCACTTTACGAGGAGGGCTATAACTCCTGGGTGAAGGGTGCAATATGATTGCATCAGAAGGTATGGGATTGCGATCGGTATATCCGCCGGTCGAAGTACCGGGTTGATTGACATCAACGTCCGGGGAGAGGGGTCTAACGGCTTTGAGAGCTCGTTTCAAGACAGCCGCTCTTACGGGTCCTTTACGAGTGGTCTGAACGAGGGCCGTGGGTGGACCATAGGCAGTTAGAAACTTCCGGGGTTTAATGGTCCTTTCCAACTCGCGTTCGCGGGCTCGGTATTCATAAGGCCTTCGATGTACTTCCTGCAACTCGGGGTGTGAGTTAACAAACAAGTCTCCATAGTCCGGATCCTGACGGATATAATTGATTAAGTTATAGGAATGAAGGTCGCTAGGATTAACACTCCTGAGAAATTTGCGTACGAATTTAGTTGAAATACATTCTCCGACGCGCTTCAGTAGCTCGTAACTTGATATGCGTGATTTCTGTTCAACAGAAGCGAATAGATAAGGATGGAACGCATAAACTCCTTCGTAAGCGCGTCCGGGATAATAGCGATGGCGCGAATCACAATGTAAATCAGCGTTCGCTTCCCAAGCTCTGATGTAACGCAGTGTGATCATTTCATCTACGCTTTCCAAATCGTGATTAAAAGGGCAGTCGAAACTAGCATGTCCCTTTAGTTGACAATGGTGACATTGAGTCATAAATTGAGGGCAAACCGCAAAGATATGCAGGTTATTGAGTCTGCAATATGCGCAATAAATTTCCATAGTCGGTTGTTCTTGGAAATAGGAACAGCGGACGTTGGTGTCCATGGGCGTATCGTGGTCTCTCGATGCGCATAACCGACAACGTTGCCTAGAAACATAGTTGGCATGTCGATAATCGTACGCAGTGAGACACTGTGGACCTTGATACCATTCTATGATGTAATCGTTGTCGCTGGTCCGGGGCTCGATAGGCTGAATCTCTTCAGATTCTAGACATATTGGTTCGTCTTCCAAGTGCATAGCTGAAGTGGGCGTGTCTGTCTCTTCAGGTGGACCTATCGTCTGAATTTCCACGACAGAATAACCTGTGGGGATTCGAGGTCTTTGTATAACTGAGGAGTGCAAGTTCGATATACAAATCTCTTGGAAAATGGCGAATCCAGCGCTATCCAACTTCTCTGCAGCTGAGTTTCTTAGGCTGAGTTTGGTCAAAGCGCGGTCTTTAAATTGGCTATCCACGTTGCGAAACGGGGTTAAAAATCGCCGGAAACATTCGAAACGGATGAATTTATTATGTTCATCTAGCTTAGCGAGTTTGGTCCCAAGTATTAATGGATGGGCGCGTATAGTACGACTGCACACATCGGCTAGCCAACCGGCAAGTGCGGTGTTTTCAAAGATCGTGTATATAGCTAAGGAGGGACGGAGTGGAACACTCATGAAGCTATACACGGCGCCAGGTGCGGTCAATGGTCCATCAAAGTATAATCGAGAATAATGGTCTCCGTATACCTGTTGATAGTTAATGGGATTTCCGACTTTGAAATTCCATCCGTATTCCTGAAAGGCAAGATGTCCGATGGAGGTTCGTTGCACCTTGGTAATGTTGCTAGACGTATTAGCATACGTGGTGCGGAAGAAACCTCGACCTTCTGCCCAGGGAGCAATCAGCTGAGTATCAACAAAAGGGTATGGAATGTCCTCCATATTCCGAAAGTCGTTTTGGAGATCTCCATAAACAGCTGAGCCGATTTTAAGGATTCTTTCGTTGAACAACATTTCGAGTACGGGCTGGGGTAACATCGATCCATCGATGCCCATGGCCGGTTTGCGTTCGGTGTCAATGACGTAATGCTGCGCGAGTTCGAATTGTCCATGTCGGAGATTCTTTTGGGTTTCGGTGAGAGTTTCAAAAGAATAATCAATCAAGTCGGAACACGCTCGAGTAAACACGTGAGTAGAACCAGCTAATCCGCGGATGTGGATCATGCGCGTAGTTCCTAGCTCTCCGACCGGAACGCTACCTTCATTATCGTAGGTGACAACTCCATACATCTCAATAACATTAAGAGTTTCATTCCACTCCTTGGTGGCGTTCTCTAGGGTCATCCCTACTGGATGCCACAAGGTGGCGCATTGGTTAGCGTCAGGGAGATCACTATACTTCATATGCCGAGTGGTATACGTCTCCACAGTTCCATATCTTTGTATTTTCTCTTCTTCAAATAATACATCTAGATTCCAATGGACTAATCGAGTTTTAATAAATCCATCGAGGTTATAAGGAGGTTCTATATCTTTCTCGATTCGCGAAATGTTATATGGTTTTCTAAATGAGTTTACCTTTACTAACTGATCCAGATGTTTCTGCAATTGTTCGAGTTCGACAATGTCTAGAGGATTTATTAGTGGTAGAAACTTTAAATCATGTGTCGGGTCTTCTGGTTTTACCATGTAATATTGAGTCAGATTAACGTAATAAGGGTGGTCTTTAATCCCGTAAAACGAGTTCTGTAAAGGTCTAGCGCGTATGTTGACATCGTGTACCATACGACGGACAAGATCCGCTCGATTGTCCGGAGGTTCAACGAGTATACCGTCAACACGAGCGGCCTCGATCGGCGGACGCTGTAACATAGGGGCGTCAGCGATAAGGTTTTGCGATCCTGTACTGATATCAACTGGTTGAGGTTGTATCGTCGCTAAGAGCTTGTCTCCGAAATGTGGAATCATAGAGGGATGACGAACAGTTTTAGAGTAGAGGTCGGTCATGAGGATTTGAGCTTCAGGTTGGGCTAAAGCGGCTTCTTCTCTTTCTTCCAGTTTCGTGTGTTTCTCTTCGATTAGATTTTCTTCCGCTTGTCTCTGTAAGCGTTCATCTAAAAATTCTTGTAGAGAATACGTACGTCCAAGCTCGATGTCTTCCTCGAGGTTTTGAATTTCTCTATCGAACTGTGGCAAGGCTAACTCCTTCACCGATTGGACTTGTTGTTGTAATTTACGTTTCTCTAAACTATCTTGTGTTCCCTTTCCGATTTTCTGTCGAATGGCGTCTAAAGCGTTTCTTATAACGCTCTCTTCGACTTCCGTGGCGGGTTGTATCGGGTTTAATCCTGGACGATTGTAAGGATCAAAGGGCGATATTAGTTGCCCGCGTCCTAATCCGGCTAAGTAGGATGGGCGGATGTCTAACGAACCCACTACCGGAGCACCACCGATTAGTTGTTCGGGTAACACTAAGTCTTTGAACAGGGAATATAGTTCGGGAGGATCAGTGATACTGTTAGGATCAAGAGTTTGAGGTCTCACTAGGGAATGAGGAGGCCTGACCGAGTATTCCAGAACTCTGATCATGGGTTTATTCAGTGATCGTTTAAGACGAGTGATCGTGGGCGGTACGTCGAACAGGTTTCGCTCGAAACTCCCGTAAGTGTAACGCGTAAAACTATGTTTAGCGCAACGTCTCCGCGGATGTTTATGTCTTTCAATTTGTTGGTTGGGTCTAGGGCATTCGTCGCAATAATACCAAAGACGCACGTCCTGTAGAGGAAACGCGGGTGATCGTTCTCCAGTTTTGCAGTATTCTTCCATTTGTTCAAAACTATCCGGGATAACAGGTAGTGGACGATCGGCGGTAAGATACATCATAGTGAAATAGAGCCGTTTGAGTTCTACTACAGGGTCGTGATGGATACCTTGAGGATATCGAGTCTCTAAGTTCTGCTGACTAGCGACGTTGAGATAGGTTTCTCTCAAAAACTCTAAGTATTCGTTGAAGTCGATGCGTTTATCCGGTTCTTCAACGTTTTCTCTTTCCAGTCTATTACGAATAGAATTTTCGTGATCTATTCTCGGTTTATCGTTACGACTCCGCTGGGTATGATATTTAAATAGAACCATTTCCCTTTCTGTATCTACATCGTCCGTATCATGTAAATCGATAGGATGGCCGGTCGTTAGGAAGTCCATATACGTACCATTACGATTCGTATAGCGAGTGGTGAATTTTCGATAGTCCAATTCACGCGCAAGTTGCTCTTGGGACATAGGCGGTTCGATATAACGACCATCGTCCTCCGTAATGGTTGGATCGGCTTCACCGCGTATTAAGCTATCCACAAATGCTTGTAAAGGTAGAGTATATCGCTCCCTAATACCAAGATCATCTTCTATTAACTCCGTCATATCTGCTATCTGAGTTTATTAATATCAAATAAGTTTGTATTTAGGCGAGCGGGCGTCGCTGCCTATTTATCTTTGCCCCCGGACAGTGGGATTCTCAGCGCCGATGTACCGTCGTCGCGGTGTTTACGCCAACATGTAGCAACAGCACGACAACGATAACCGGCACAAGTCACTCCACTGTCCGTCCCAAAGGCTTGGATCCACTTAGGTTCTTTCTATAGGAGAGTTGGGCTATTTTTACAATTGCGACTAGCTACTGTAAACATACTTTAGCAGTAACATTCACCTATAAACGCACAAATTCCACACAACTGTCAACAACTGCACACACACAGGCCATTTGTCCGTTAGTCAGTGCCTTCCAGAATGTCACGTTATTACTGTGTATCCTTGGATACTAACAGTGTGCTATGTTCTCTATGCTAGGCAATGGGACAAGCTTTCTATTGTTCTTTTAACTTGTTTCTAATTCTAGCGTGGGTGTTGCTATGGTGACATTATGGAATGCTAGCGGTAGAATTAGGGTAATTCTCATGCATACAGATCTGGGATGCTATTTAATAATAATTCTTTAATTGTCAATATCCTCTTTATGCATGATTTTGTTAATTTTATCGGCTATTGACTATATGTTGGAGATTCTCGCACTCTAATACACTCAATAGGATGAATCTCCGCTCCCATGATCTATTAATTGATGGAATTTTGGGAATGTTATAAATTGTACAAAATGACAATTTATGAAATTCATTTAAAAATATGAATTTAAATTTATTCCCGTGAATTTTATTATTTGATGTTAAAATTGACACAATTTGATTCCAGAGCAGGTCTGGGGACATAGGATCCTTAATTCTATGAAATTTGTCTTTTAAGAGTATCGGGAAGTGCTACGATATCTTAATCGACTAGAATTGTTAACGGATCTGAATTTTACAGATTTTAATAAATATTAAATTAATATTTAAGATGGGCACCGATTTATTCCAGAACTTGTCTGGGGACTTTAACCATTGATTCTAGAATTTGTCTTTCAAGTATATCGGTGGGTGCCGCGATATCTTAATCGACTAGAATTACAGATGGTCAAAAGGTTTAACAGATTTATTTGCGTTTTACGCTACTGTTAGAGGGACATCACGCTACTATATGTATTATTTAATATAAGGTAGAAGAGCAATATCGCACGAAGCAATGTCAGTGTGAAGAGGCAAGTCGTTTCCAAGGTCTACCCAGAGCTTGGCTTAGCCGAGACACGAGGATCTGAACTTTGCATTCCTAATACTCTGCCTACCAATAATACTTAAATATAGTAGTGGCTTTATTGTACTTTAATAAGTACGGACATTTCATCTTACTGTAGTCACGTATTTATAATATGATACAGACAGTAAGGAAAGAGAAAAAATTATTTCTCGCCGTCGCACTAAATATATTTTATAAGTAATTACGTACGTAATAAACACTAATATATTGCACTAATCTACTAAATAATCACTAAAATAACATTCTACTAAATAAAATTGAATAAAAACGATTATAATAAAGTACATAATAAAGTTCGCATATAAAAATATAACAAAATAGATAAAATAATATAGTCATACACCCACTCCAGACGTATCACGTTAGGGAGTCCCTAGATGTTTGAGGAATTAGGGAGGTGGTCGTGGGAAGAGTGTCTTGCCTTCCGTAGTTTCCAGAGAGTTCTCTGTCTCTTTCCAGTAAACATAAACGACCAACTGGGCGATTGAGTTGTTGCGTCTCAAAGATGATGCCTGGCTTCTTGAAGTTACGCCGCATGACGATGAGTTCTACTGAGCGTACTAAACCATCATCTGAAATGTGTGTCTCGATGATACGACCTGTCTGCCACCGTTTACGTGGGAGGTCTGGATCTACAATAAGCACCATATCTCCGGCGCTGACGTTTTCTTGCTGCGCAAACCACTTAGTTCGAAGTTGTAGCGTGGGCAGATAATGTTTCTCGAAATGGTCAGCGAAACGACGGGATAGCAACTGCATAAGTTGCCAAGTTCGACGGCAGTATTCGTCTCCGTCGGCAATCTCCGATCGTGGGAGCATGGCTACAGGTTTCTTCAGTAGGAAGTGCGCGGGTGTTAGCGCTTCCAGGGAGTCGGGACTCGATGAGACTGGCATAAGCGGTCTCTCGTTGAGATAGGCAGCGATTTCCTCCATTAACGTCCACAAAAGTTCGTCGGTGAGATACGCGCGGCATGGCACTATAAAGTGAAATGCGGTTTTGACACTTCGAATTAATCTCTCCCAACTTCCTCCCCACCAAGGGGCGTCGGCAGCGTTGAAGGTCCAGCTAGACGCTGTTATCCTTAGCTGGTCGTCTACCTGTCTTTGGTTCCAGTCCTTCACGTAAGCCTGTATCTCGTTGTTGGCACCTATGAAGTTCGTTCCTTTATCCGATCTCATGGTATTACTCGTCCCGAAGCGAGCTATCTGTCGTCGTAAACTTAAGACGAAGCTGTTAGTAGATAGATCGTTCACCATATCGAGATGGATGGCTCTACAGGTCATGCACACGAAGATGACACACCATCTCTTGACTATAGTCCTCGCACGATATACTTCAATAGGGCCAAATAAATCTACACCAGTATTAGTAAAAGGTGGTTCATAGAAGCTTACTCGTTCCCTAGGTAATTCTGCCTCTCGCTGTGTTAAAGGCCTACTGAATGCTTTCCTACAGGGTATGCAGTTCCTAAGAACTTGGTTCAGAGCTCTACGGGGTTTATCAAAATAATAGCGAGTTCGAATTTCGCTAAGAATTCTTTCTCTACCAGCATGGTAAAGTTTACTGTGAACGTCTACAATCATCTTGATTTGTACTTCAAGATTCCTAATAAGTATGGGGAATTTGGTGTCAAAGGATAAGGGCGCGTTGGTGAGTCTTCCTCCAACACGTATTAACCCATCTATCATTGTGCTCGAGAATCGATCCCTTAAGCGCATCTGTGGATTTCTCAACAACAGGAAGTACTTTTCGGAATCCTCATAGCATTGCAGGAGTCTCAGTATCTGTTTATTTGTTTCTTCATACTCCTGGTGACTAATTTTCTCTTTTAGAAAACGATCAGATATCTTATATTTGGGTAAATTCTTAATAACATGAACTTGCGCAGATGTCAATGGAGCGTGATCACTAGTGGTCTTCGTCCTGGAGTAGTGATGATGAAAACATCGTCTTAAATATGTGACGGCTTTACAGAGCCGATTCCAGGAACTGTAATGATGCATTGCTCTCTGCAGCATGGGTGAGATTCCTTGCGAGACGTCTGGTATTCCAGATTTCCAATCTCTATCTCGAATTTCCACAACAGACTTATTTGTGTTGAGGGATTGTGGATCCGAAAGATCATTCCCGGAAGTATGTAATACAGATAGATCGATAGTCGGTTTAAATAACTTCGATTTACTCGCCCGGGTTTTAGGTTTGACAGTCTCCGTTCCCTTGGCTTGTCTAATCTCTGCCGTAGTAAGGTGAGGAGGCCATTCATCCTCTTCCTTGCTCAGGAAGTCGGGTCCACCCAACCAATCTGGAGTATCTATCAGTTCCTGTGGAGTTGCTCCCCTGGAGGCGATATTGCTACTACTACGACCTATTGCTCTATCTTTGTGCGACTAAGAATAATAGCTACTCGGTTAGTAACAAAAACGCTAAACTGACAAACTTCATTGGTGAGATACTCCAACACGAGTAAAGCGTCGGTCCAATAAACCGTTTTCTCCAGTGGATAGTCGATTTGTTCCGTTACGTTCCGGCCGATGGCTGTAGCGTATAAAGCCGCCTTTAACTCCGCTCGAGGAACCTTTAACTTGTTGTTAATCAATGCCTTAGAGGTAACCAAGGCGACCTTGATTCCATCCGGAGTTTCGACTCGCAGATATGCTACTATACCTATTCCCATGTCGCTGGCGTCTCCAAACACATGGAGTTGATAGGAATACGTAGGAAGAACATGGCCAAAATATGCACGGGAAATTATAAAGTTCTCGATGGCAGGTAGAGAATCTTCCCATTTCATCCATTTCTTCAACAATTCTCCCTTAAGCGGATCGTCCCATGAGTGGTTTTCAAGCCACATCTGTTGTACTAAACTCCGAGCAATCAATATAACTGGGCTAATAAATCCCAATGGGTCGAAATAAGTGCTCAGGATACTTAAACAAATCCGTTTGGTCCGAACTGGATTATCTCGCTGTTTCAACTGAAAAAACAGGATGTCTCTTTCAGTGTCCCACTTCAAGCCTAGCGTCTTGGTTTCAGGAAGATCGTCCTTTATTAAGTCTAGGTCTTTCGCTCCGCGATCCTCTACCGGTATGGCTTCCAGAAACTCACGGGAGTTGCTAGTGAATTTCGTCAGTCGAAATCCACCTCTTTTCAAACACTCTACCGTTCCTTTCGCGACAGCTATGGCTTCTTCTACTGATGGAAGGGACCTTAAATTGTCGTCCATGTATATATTGCGTTTTATGTTGTCTATCACTTCTTTGGAGAAGGAGTCTCGGTTGTCATTCGCAGTGGTTCGCACCACGGAGCAGGCGTTGGAAGGGCTTGATATGATCCCAAAAGCCTGGATGGTCATCCAGTACTCTACCGGTTTCTGGTTGAGGTCTCCTTCAGGCCACCACAGAAATCTCAGGCTGTCTCTATCTCTATCCAGCGCCTTGACTTGTAAGAACATTCCTTCTATATCAGAGGCGAACGCGATGGAATATTGTCTTAATCTTAATAGTATTCCCAACAAAGATTGGAGTAAGTTGGGTCCTGGTAACAACTCGGAATTGAGGGATTGGCCCATATATAGCGCAGAGCCATCAAATACGACTCGTACTTCATGGGGTTTACCGGGTTTGGGAACGTAATGATGTGTTAAATAATACGCTCTCTCAGTCACTGGTGTTCCTTCCGGTACTCGCTCCGCGTATCCCTTTGTTATAAATTTCTTCAGCTGAGTTTGATACATTTCTTTCGCTGAAGCATTCATTAGCTGTAAGTCGTCGATATAATTGAGCGATTCTTTTCTCTGCCAAGGGTCTGTTATTTATAAATCTAGGTTCTCGTTTTCGAAATGGTAGGCCGATTTCATACCTACCTTGGTCCTTTAAAAAACGTGTAGTTGTTTCCTGGATTTGCTTGGCTCTTTCTTCTTCTATCGATAGAGCCTTATCATATGAATTGGGCTCTACCAGTTCCTGAGTAAAGAATCGTACAGCTAGTTCGTCCCGAGTTCTAGCGTTGTAGCGCTCTATCTCATCGTTTAGTTCGTCATTGTAAGCGATGGGTTCCGATGGGTGAATCAGTTGACATAGGTTCACCTGACTTTTCCAAGTTTGGTTTTCTGTAAGGAGGTCGATTGTGTTCTCTTCATCGAAGAGTTGGTAGATGTCATCATTATCTGAGGAGTATGGGGTTCCCTCAGTTAGTTCGTCCACCTCACTGCTCTCCACTTCCCAATCGTGTACTTGGTATGTGTGTTCTTGTGGCATTCTCTCTTCGAGAGTCCTGCGGGAAGGGCCAGTAAAGTACCAACCTACTCTAGTTCTTACTGCATAGGTTTGCAGTGGCTGTGGTTGAGCAGGCCGTTTCTCTAATGTTTCGAGCGCCTCGTGCGCGTTTTGGCCGATGAGGATTTGCACTCCAGGATAATCTGTCTGGAATCGAGGTATCTCAAGATGTTGGATGCTCTCATCCTCGTCCCAATTATAAAGGTCTGCTTGAGTAGTAGCGAAGTTCTTTATAGCCACCATTTTTACCGACCTTATACCTTGTGTTCCTAACTTATCCTGGGGGGTGGACAACACACCTACATAGTAATCTGCCGTTAAGGTAGATTTCCAAACCTGCATAATTCCTGACATATTCAATTTAGTCCGGAATTTGGGTTGTCCACCAAAGATATCTTCGGCTAATTCTTGATCGATGAATGTTCCTGTGCTGCCGGAGTCAAGGAGGGCGTTCACTATGTAACTTTTGTTAAGACCGTGAACTCTTACCTGTACTACAGGAAATTCTCTGATTCCTACGTTGGAAGTTGGAACTTTCCAAGATGGTTGTTTGGCAAAAGTAGTTGGGGGAAACTCATTGTTGGTGTCCTTTTCATAAGTAAGTGCTCGATACACTGCGGTATTGATTAGATAACAGGATTCGTTGGCGTCGGAGAATTCGTCAGTATAGAATCCTTCCATCTCAGACTCCTGATCAGTGTCGTTTACATCACTGAATTGGACATGTAGTTCGGGCTCACTTACCTGACTCTGTTTGTCTCGTTCGAACTCACTGTGTAACAAGATGTGATGTTTCGCGCCACACTTCGCACACTTTATGTCGGAGTAACAGGTTCGCCGTTGGTGTCCTGGTCTGAGGCAATTATAGCATAACCGCTTGTCCCACACAACTGCACGTCTGTCTACAAGGGATTTCTTTAGAAATTCAGCACACGCACTCAAACGGTGGGTCCCGTCGCACAGCGCACAGTTAGGTTTTATGTTACTCACTTTACCTTGGGTAACTTGATGCACTCTCGTTTTTTCTTCGGGTTTTCTTCGGTGCATTCTGTTAGGAGACTGAGGAGGGGTCTTGGCAACCTGTTCTCTCCTATCGTTGTTTCGAGCCTTGTATTTACTTACATCTTTTGAGGTTTTGTCAAAGTAGTAAGATCGCTCAATATCTTTCCCGCTGTCCTCTTCTTGAGAAACTTGGCTTTCGCCGTCGTCAGTGTAACACACCGGTGTTATTCTTCTCCTAGAAGCGGGTTTCTCACTTACCTTATTTTCCGATGTTTTCTCTCTGGACTGCTTGATGAGTTGTAGTTTTACCTCACCATCTAAGAAGGACATGAGATCAGCCATGGTAGGACTTCGTCGTTGTTGTTCATTCATGTACAACACTTTCTTGTCCCAGCGAGTACATACTCCACCCTTTGGTAAAGTAGAGACTACGGCTCCAATAACCATTGAACTCTGATATTCATGAGACTTACCTAACCAGTCCAATTGTCTACAGATCTCCTGAATTTCATCGGAAAACTCTATAATCCCGCTACTAAGGAAGTGTCGGGGGGCTACTAATTTTGCATACAAATACTTAGCTATGTTATCCTTGTTACCATACCTGATGTTTAATGTATCCCATACTTGTCTTAATCCTTCTGGATGTCCAATAAACTTTAACGCCATTAACTTGGGAGGTCCTTCCAAGCACTTGATGAGGAACCTAAGTTTCTCTCCGTTAGATAGCACAGAGTTCTGTATGCTGTCTTTGTAATATTCGTTGAAAGGTAACCATTTCATCTCATCTCCATTGAATTTGACGATCTCTCCCACTTTGACCGCTTGGCGGGCTTCTGTTCTAGCCATCTGACGCGTAAAGCTTTCTTGGGCCATCGTGTTATTTAATATCGAATTATCGGTATATAAATTTCTCGGATCATTATCAGGTCTATAGGGAATATCATTAATAACAGGTCTATAATCACCCTTAATAGGGTTTGCTATAGGAGTTTCAACTTCACTAGCAGTATAGATGCGTGTAGGCTCCACACCTTGCGCATGTAATACTTCAGACCTAACAGGTTGACACAATGTTACAGGGGGTATTGGTATTCCCTTTTGTATATTGACTAATTTGTCGCGTTCTAGCGCGATACTTTGCTGCACTTCTTGCAACTCTGCTCTACCTTCCCTCACTGTTCCCTTAAGCTGGTGGACAGTCTCCTGCATCTGTCCGAGCAGGAGATTCATCCCCCGCCGTCCCTCCTCTACCCACTCAACCGCCGAAGCGGGAGTCGCCAACATTGTAGCGGGCTGACGTGGGACGACGGGAGACAAATCTTTGATTTCTCTCTCAGCTTCCAGGACAGGAATATTCTCATGGACTGTTCTACCGGGTACAGGCAGTGTAGTACTGTGTAAAGGGAACTTAGAGTTAAGCTCTGGAAGTACAGGGGTCTCTAGCACAGGTGTGACTTTGGGAACGACAGGCCTAATTATTTCAGGCTCATCAACTATTGTAGGGAGTCTTTTGACCTGAATAGTTTGGTATGTGGGTTCCGTACTCGCTAAGTCTGTGCTAGCTAGTTGTCTTCTAACAGCTGGGGGCAAATCAGGCAATTTGTGACGATGAGATGTTTTTCTACGCCTGCTTAGACGAGATCTATTTCCTCCGCCTTCAGGATCGGTGGTTTCACTTTCTTCCGATGATGTGTATCCCTGGCGTTTGGGAGTAGATTTTCTCATCATCTGCATGTGACTAGCAGTTAACTGCTTATTTATGTTGTCTTGCGTCTCTTGCAGATTTTCCAACTCCAGTTGGGTAGTCTGCTCAGACGCTCTCCGTTCTGCTTCTGCCACTGCCCTTTCCGCCTTTGCTTCTGCCGCCGCTGCCTTTCTTTTTGCTTCTGCTTCTGCCGCTGCTGCCCTTCTTTCTGCTTCTACTTCTGCCGCCGCTGCTTTTCTTTCTGCTTCTGCTTCTGCCGCCGCTGCTTTTCTTTCTGCTTCTGCTTCTGCCGTAGCCGCCGCCTTTTGTTCCTCTATCCGTCTTTTCTTTACCTTTTCTTCTTGGACTCTAGCGAGGCGGAGTTTTTCATCAAATTCTGCTTGGTTAGCAGCTAACATTTCAGCATCGATTGAATCTAACACACGCTGGGTTCCTTCACTATTGGGGGAAAGTCAAGACAGCCGTCTCCTCAACTCTTCGTCTCCTAGGAATCGCTGATAGTCGGACAGATAAATGTCTATGGCGTCTCTCGTTCGTGGTTTCTCTGAGGTCTCTTCGCCTTCTACTTGAGAAAGGGTGGCATCGGTTGGTTCTTCATAAGTTAGTCTCTCAGACAGCTGGGATTTCCACTGGTCTGTTTCTTGGATTTGGAGACCTACCCGCTGGAACCAAGTTTTGACAGCAACCTGCAGTGACGTGTCCTGTCTTCTTTTGGAAGTTTCCTCAAAGGCTGATAGGATTAGTCGAATGCGTAGGGTTCTTTCGCGTACTTGATATAGCAGTTCTTCCTGCTCTTGAGGTCCTTGGGGTTGTCGAAACAGTTGTTCTTCTAATCTCTCTAAGGAGCCGAAGAATCCCTGCACATATCCTGCTGCCGACCTCTTCCAAACAGCTGGATCCATCGTATCTTTAGCCACTCCCATCCTGTGTATATCTTCCCAAGTAGCCTCGGACAGATCTAACGGGAGTCCGGGTCCGGGAAAGTTCCATTGTGACTCGACAATCGACATCAATTCTTCCCTGGCGTATCCCGCATAATTATCTTGGGTCGCTCGCTTATTTCTCGCCCAATCTGCTTGATGTTCCTCCACAGCAATCAATATAGTTGTTAGCACTGCGGCAGGAAGGGTGAGAAGGGGGTCCGAGTATGCTTTAGCCGTCATCTGCAATCCGCGTTCGGGGGTCAGTTCGACATTATCCGAACTACTGGAGCTATCGGATCGCTGGGAACAAATTTCTGGACTAGGCTGTTGCTGTTGTGGGACAGCTGCTTCCTGGTTCCGTTTGACTTGGGCCCGAGTGCCGATGATGGACCTACGGTGTTGGATTAGCTTAGGGTCCGATATCACTACTGGAGGGATGACTTTTCTTTCAGTAGGAGGTGAGCTGAACTCCTTTCTTAAACGCTCCATACTCCTATCTGTGTCACAGATGGTTGTATCGATTAGACTGTCTGACAGGTTTTGCTGAGTGTCAGACATGTTTAGCTATACAGTTGAATGCCTACTGCTATAGTTACAGTTAAAGCAAGTCTAGTAATTCAGTATGACCGTTGGCCTAGTACCGGTAATTTATTGCAGTATATTAGAATACCGGTATGCACTTATAATATATATATAAGTATTGTAAACTAGGTTTGTCACAGAGTACCGGTATATAATTTTAGCACAAATATATATAAATATATAATAGGCCTATCGTGAATACCGGTATACAGCTTACACTTATAGTATATATAAGTATAATTATGAACTAGAATTATTACAGAATACCGGTATGATTTCAGCTCGAATTTATAGAATAAATATAATAAGCCTATGGTAAATACCGGTATGTCAATTATTTTTATAATAATTGAATTTCTGAATATGTAAAAGCCTTTGCTGAATTGCCCCGTTATTTTTATTATCTTTTACATTAAAATACTCTGTAGTTGATTTAATAAGTGTAAGAGACCGTATTATTGCTGTATCGGTGTTTTTAGAGGATCTAAGACCTATTTCCTCCGTATGTGTACTGTGAAAGGCATATTTTATGATTCTATGGCAATTCGTGACGCAAAAGGGTGATAGCTACTCTTGAACAGTAGTTACTATGACTACAGTTAACAGCTGACATTCATACGTGTTGATTTCCTTTGTTCTACGGCGTCTCTCAGTTCAGTCAGCCAATGAGAGCGTTTTTGTGGCTCCTTGTACAGAAAATTTCCGAGAAATGACGCAATGCCTATGTGCAGTGTTTACATTCAGTCTTGAGCCAAAGAAAGAACGGCTTGGAAGTATTTTGTGCTGTACTGCTTTTTAGTCGTACACTAGTAGGTTTAATTATAAAGGGCATATATCCTTTAACAAACTGACTACTTGAATATCTCATGCCTATATCTCATTGCTGACATACCGGTACTGACTTGTTGTTTTATACTGCTATTTGCTGTCAGTTCTTCATAATATGGTTGATGAATAATTATATTTGGAATAACAGTTAGATTTGGCAATAAACATTGCCATATGTGGCAACTTTTGAGGTTGCCAGATTTGGCCATTGTACCTAACTGAATAACGATAAATAACCCCGCAACCCAATATTCTTGATATACCTAAGGTAAGAGAGAAAGGTTACCAATAACGATTGTGACTTATGTTAAAGTGGTTTGAAGTGAATCTAATGTTATTTGATAGACCCTACATGAGTCAGCCTGTGTTCCTTTTATATGTGACTAAAATCATTGAAGATTGGCAGATTAGTGTGCAGTATTGTGCAGCATAGTGTATGAGTGAGTCTGTTAAAGAAGCAATTCCTAAAGAATGCGTCATATATGTGGATTATAATTAAGCCATATCGTTGTGAGTAGTTTAAGTCATAACTCTGTTTATGTAGATAAAGCGCCACGTCCTAAAGGAACTGTTAATATTACCGAAGGTGAATAATATTGTCAGAGATTATATAGTACTGTCAGTCGAATAATACATTAGGCTTACATAGCAATAAAAATTAAACCGTCGAACCCAATCTCCCGGGAATATCCAGCGGGTGAATGGTCGCGCACGGATTGGTTTCGACTAGTGTAGTGAATCAAATACTTGTCATAGACTAAAAAGCGATTTATTATCTAGAAGACATTCTAATTTGGCGGGTTAAACTGCCAAAGGTCTGAAAGCGCGAACATTAAAGGATATAGCTTCTTTATTGCAGTAAGCAATAAAGTCGAAAGTACCGGTCGACCGGTAACCAGTAGGCCTGATTGCCTGATCATCCGGACCGGTACCTACTTCCGTATAAGTACAGCAGTATTATTCGATTTGATTATATATGCCGGTAGGTCTTAATAATTAATCGGGGACGCCTGGTTTTTATTGGGATTTTACTTAGGCCTATTTCTGTCAGTTTTATTTGTTTGTAGGCCAGTATTGAACAGAAGGCGTGTAAACCTGATCAGATTGTACAGACAATTTGTAGGCTGAGCTGTTGTCTGATTGCTGTTAAGTCCGAACGAATTGCAGTGTGTGTAGAGCACTTGTCCGATTAAGTACGGTTAGGAAGTAGGGGCAGCAACGCTGTAAGGTAAACCCCCAACTAAAGAATAAGTCGCACTACTGGGTTAGAGCGCATACTCCCTAATCATTTCGGAGTCTGCATGTCCTGTAGTTTATTTAGGCTTGAGAGTAGTCTGCCATCGTTTAGTCTGTACTTTGTTTGTGTAAGTCTGTACGGGTAGCGTATAATTTTATTTAAATAATTTGTAGGCTGGATAGTTGTCTGGCTGTTATTAGGTCTGAACGGATTGCCGCGTGTGTAGATCATCTGTCCGATTAAGTACGATTAGGCAGTAGGGGCAGCGAACGCTGTAAGGTAAACCCCCAACTAAAGAATAAGTCGCACTACTGGGTTAGAGCGCATACTCCCTAATCATTTCGGAGTCTGCATATACCGTAGTTTGTTTAGGCTTGATAGTAGTCTGTCAGTGTTCGGTCTGTATTTTGTTTGAGTAGTTTGTACGCGTAGCGTAATATTTATTATTCAGAGTTTATGCGATTATTCGCAACATTCAAGTCCCCAAGTTTGTTCCTACAGTAATTGTGTTTGTTATACATACCGCTATAGTTAAATTAACCCCGGTACTACACGGGCTGCTCGGCGTAGGTAAAGACTGGTGATTTTGTGCATCGGTCACTCCAGCAGATGCCGTGGTTCTTTTAGCTGTTCAAGTATATTTAATTACTGATTATCTGTCGTACAAGTACTCGTACCTAATTTAGGGTTTAGTGTACAGTGCTTTCCGGAAGTAATTAGTGTAGACATTATATTTGTGTTGTAAAGTGGTTGATAGGCACATTCGATTAGCTCTATTAACTTCTAGGTAGAAACACTCCGTGATACATAACGTAGAACCTATAGCGATACGGCTATAGGTCGTCAGGCGGTGGCATTTTCCTATCTAGACAACGCAGTGTATTTACTACTACTTATTATTTCAAATACCGTAGTACCCTGTCCGTGTAATAACCGGTTTTCTAACCCTTTGTTAGGCTGGTTTGTAGACTTCTTGTAAAATTACCCTAAAAATTCGTATTTTGTGTTTTTTTGTAAATTTTGTGTTTATTTAGAGATTGTAATCTCACCCGAATTGTACGTAATTTGTAGTATTAAGTAACTTAGGTAAATTAGTATTATTTGTTTTAGTGTCTCATAAGTAACACTTCATTGAAAGCGCACCGCTTTGTGTAGTGATTACCCCCAGAAATAATAACATTTATTTCAAACATTGACAAAACCCATTAAAACGGGTATATATATATTATAAATCAAATCTAACGATTTATAAATAGTAGGCCTACCATACAACCATTAGGTCCCAATATCAGTTGGATTACTGCTCAAATAACGGTAATAAAGTAAGTAAAGTAACAAAGTAACCCTAAAGTAACAGAAATTCAATTATTTGAAATAATTGATATACCGGTATTTACGATAGGCCTATTATCTTTATTTCTATAAATCTAGGCTGAAATTATACCGGTACTTGTAATTAATTCTATTTCAGAATTATATATCCTACAAACTGTAAGCTGTATACCGGTATTCAGATAGGCCTATTATATATTTATATATATTTGTGCTAAAATTATACCGGTATTCTGTGATAAACCTAGTCTGTAATAATAGTTATATATACTATAAGCATACCGGTATTCTAATATATTATATATATCACGCTACACTGAGTAGCAGTACCGGTAATTAATTACTAGGCTAGCAGTTAATACTGAGTTACTAGACTTGCTCAGACTGTAATACGGCAGTAGACATTCAACTGTACACATAAGCATGTCTGACGCAAAGCCGAACCTGTCAGACAGTCTACTAGATACAACCGAGAGTGAAGTGACAGCAGAGAAACCGCATAAGAGGGATGCCATTGATATCTATCTGTCAGACTATCAGCGTTTTGTGGGAGATGAAGAGTTGAGGAGAAGGCTAGAGGGACTTAGCCCTAATAGCGAAGGAGCCAAACTCGTGTTAGATGCGATTGATGTGGATAGGTTAGCGGCGAACCAAGCTAAATTCGATGAACAACTCCGCATCGCTAGAGAAAGGGAAGAACAAGTAAAGAAAAAACGTATAGAAGACAGAAAGAAAGCAGCAGTGGTAGCTGCAGAAGCAGAAAGAAAATTGGCAGCAGCAGAGGCAGCAGCAGAGGCAAAAGCGGCAGCGGCAGAGGCAGCGGCAGAGGCAAAAGCGGCAGAAGCAGAAAGAAAGGCGGCAATGGCAGCGGCCGAAGCGGAAAGAAAGGCGGCAGAGGCAGTGGCAGAAGCAGAACGGAGGGCATCTGAAGAGGCAACCCAACTAGAGTTGGAAAATCTTCAAGAGAGGCAAGACAACTTCAATAAACAGTTAACAGCGAGCAATATGCAGATGATGAGTCGATCTACTCCCAAGAGACAGGGGTATACATCATCTGAGGAAGGCGATACCACCGACACCGAAGGCGGAGGAAATCGATCTCGCCTAAGCAGACGTAAAAGAACATTCCACCGGCAGAAATTGCCTGATTTGCCTCCAGCTGTTAGAAGGCAACTAAATAACACCAAAGTAGGTAGTACAGAGCCCACAGACCAAATAATTAAAATAGAAAGACTCCCTACTATAGTAGATGAGCCTGAAATAATTAGGCCTGTTCTTGAAATCACCCCTTCGGTGATAGACACACCTGTGCTCCCTGAAACTACCTCTAAATTCCCTCTGCATAGCACTAAGCTACCTGTGCCCCGCAGAACTGCCCAGGAGACAGTTCAGGTCCTGGACCCCGAGCGAAATATTCACAATTTGTCGCCCGTTGTCCCTCGTCCGCCCGCTACAACGTTGGCGGACTCCCGCTTCGGCGGTCGAATGGGTGGACGAGAGACGGCGGGGGATGGATATCCTGCTCGGGCAGATGCAGGAGACTGTCCAGCAATTCAAGGGCACAGTAAGGGAAAGTAGGCTAGAGTTGCAAGAAGTGCAGCAAAGTATCGCGCTTGAACGCGATAAATTAGTAAATACCCAAAAGGGTATACCACCACCCTCTGTAACAATGTGTCAACCTGTTAGGTCTGAAGTATCTGCATGCGCAAGGTGTGGAGCCTACACGCATATATACTGCTAGCGAAGTAGAAACTCCTATAGTGAACCCTATTAAGGGTAATTATAGACCTGTTGATAATGATATTCCCTATAGACCTGATCATAATCCGAGAAATTTATATACCGATAACTCGATATTAAATAGCACGATGGCCCAAGAAAGTTTTACGCGTCAAATGGCTAGAACCGAAGCCCGGCAAGCGGTAAAGGTTGGAGAGATCGTCAAGTTCAATGGAGATGAGATGAAATGGTTACCTTTTAATGAATATTACAAAGATAACATACAGAACTCTGTACTATCTAATGGAGAAAAACTTAGATACCTCATCGAGTGCTTGGAAGGATCTCCCAAGTTAATGGCGTTAAAGTTTATTGGACATCCAGACGGATTAAGACAAGTTTGGGACACGCTAAACATCAGGTATGGTAATAGGAATAATATCGCTAAGTATTTATATGCAAAATTAGTAGCGCCCAGAAAGTTCATCAGCAGTGGGATAATAGAGTTTTCCGATGAGATTCAAGAGATCTGTAGACAATTAGATTGGTTAGGTAAGTCTCATGAATACCAAAGTTCTATGGTCATTGGAGCTGTGGCTTCTACTTTACCGAAAGGTGGGGTAGGCACACGCTGGGATAAGAAAGTACTTTATATGATGGAACAACAACGACGAGACCCTACCATGGCTGATCTCATGTCATTCTTGGATGGAGAAGTGAAATTGCAACTCCTCAAGCAGTCCCGAGAGAAGACACCGGAAAACAAGGTAAGTGAAAAACCCGTCTCTAGGAGAAAGGTAACACCAGTATGTTATACCGATGACGGCGAAAGCCAGACTTCTCAAGGAGAAGATAGCGGGAAAGACACGGATAGATCTTATTACGTGAATAAAATGCCTAAAGACCAGGTAAGTAAATTCAAGTCTCGAACAAATGACAGGAGAGAACAAGTAAGAAAAACTCCTCCCACGTCTCCCAAGAGAATTCAGGTGAGAAAACCCGAAGAAAAGGCAAGTGTACACAATGTGACTCAGAATAAGGTAAGTAACATCAAACCAAAATGTGCGCTGTGTGACGGGACCCACTATTTGAATAGGTGTGATGAATTTCTAAAGAAATCATTAACGGAGAGACGCGAAGTTATGTGGGATAAGCGGTTATGTTATAATTGCCTCAGACAAGGACACCAACGACGAACCTGTTTCTCAGACATAAGGTGTGCAAAGTGTGGTGCGAAACATCATACCTTGTTGCACGCTGAATTCGATCGAAATAGTCCGAATCAGGTAAGTGATTCCGAGTTACATGTCCAATTCAGTGATGTGAACGACACTGATCAATCTGAGATGGAAGGATTCTATACAGACGAGTTCTCTGACGAAAACGAATCCTGTTACATGATAAATACCGCAGTGTATCGAGCACTAACATATGAGAAAGATACAGAGAACGACTTTACTCTAACTACTTCTGAACGACAACCACCTTGGAAAGAGACATCCTCCAATGTAGGGATCCGAGAGTTTCCTGTGGTGCAAGTAAGGGTTCACGGACCTAAGAGGAGTTATGTAGTGAACGCCCTCCTGGACTCCGGCAGCACAGGAACATTCATCGATAAAGAGTTAGCCGAAGATATATTTGCTGGACAACCCAAGTTCCAAACTAAGCTCAACATGTCTGGCATAATGCAAGTTTGGAAATCTACAATAACAGCTGATTATTATGTAGGCGCGTTGTCCACCCCACAAGACGAACTAGGAGAACACAGCATAAGGTCAGTGAAAATGGTGGCTATAAAGAACTTCGCTACTACTCAAGCAGACCTTTATGATTGGGACGAGGATGAGAGCATCCAACATCTGAACATACCTCGATTCCAGACTGATTATCCTGGAGTGCAAATACTCATCGGCCAAAACGCGCATGAGGCGCTGGAGACATTAGAGAAACGAGCCTGCTCAACCGCAACCACTTCAGCCCTATGCGGTAAGAACTAGAGTAGGTTGGTACCTTACTGGACCTTCCCGTAGAACGCTCAGAGAAAGACTGCTTCAAGATCGCGTCTGCCAGCGGAGTAAATGGGAAGATGATACTAGTGAGGGAGACGACCCAACTGAGGGAACACCATACTCCTCAGATAATGACGATATTAGCTCCAATTTAGATCAATGGAGATATTGTCCC